>JAJJMC010005141.1:4359214-4396648 GCA_023531435.1 Papaver californicum
AGGATGACAGTCATCTTCGGCTTCATTAGATAGGTGCAGTGGTCCTTCCTCCACATCGACTAGGGTTGCATATTCAATTGTATTAGCTTGTGTACAATTGTCATCAACACTACATTGTGTAGGTTGAACTTAACTTTCATTCCCAACTTCATTTTCAAATTGCAATTTTCTTTCCTTACTTGTCCGCACTCCTTGATTTTTTATTTCTGACTTTTCTTTTAGTCTAGGACTCTTCCTAGTTGT
The DNA here is from genome assembly GCA_023531435.1 of Papaver californicum. Classification (NCBI taxonomy): domain Eukaryota; kingdom Viridiplantae; phylum Streptophyta; class Magnoliopsida; order Ranunculales; family Papaveraceae; genus Papaver; species Papaver californicum. The sequence goes on from JAJJMC010005141.1 coordinate 4,359,458, forward strand.
CACCTTTGGCTTAGACACAACTTTCTTCTTTGGTGTTATCTTCTTTCTATATGAAGGATCTAGTATACAACTACCAGCACCAACCCCTTTCTCACACTCCATATCCGCCTCTTGACCACCAGTTATACATACATCTAATATTATAAAACCATCCTCATCTTCCTCATCACATTTCCATAAATCAAAAAAAATCACATCCATTATATATTAAATCACAATTGGAGCCAATTCAATCTTGAAATCAACTGACAAATTCAACCTAGACCTTATAATGTCAATAAACTTGTCATAACTAATATCATTTGCAACAACATTCATCACATAAAACACTTTACCATCCTCAATACCAGCTTTCTGATTGAGAATAGTGATCCTAAAGTTTCTATCTTTCAATTTCCTGAAATACACACAAATGTAACAGACAAATTTCAATCATTTTACTAATTCAATCAGTTACAAAAAAAACTTAATACCCCTGTCATTTTAGTAACTAAACACCAAAACAAACAGGAATAGATATTTTTTAACCAACACAAAATACCCAATTCAGCAAACCCTAAAATCAAATTTACATAAACCAAAAATTGTGATTAAACAAAAATTAAACACCATAGATGTGATATAACCAGTGAATAAACATCGACTAACAATAATACATGTCATTTCATCAACAAATTTCATGTTTCAAAAAAAATCCCCAAATCAGCAAACCCTAAATTCAATTTTACATAAACCCTAAATTGTGATTAGACAAAAATTGAACACCATAGATGTGATATAACTAGTGAATAAACATTGACTAACAATAATACATGTCATTTCATCAACAAATTTCATGTTTCAAAAAAAATCCCCAAATCAGAAAACCCTAAAATCAATTTCAAATAAACCCTAAATTTATAGTTGTTATTGAATGAAAATTGAGCACAATAGATGTGAGATACACACAAAAAAATAAATGGGTTTGATGAATTAACATGTTTTCAGTTACCATGATGTTGATTTGAGAAAGTTTGATGATGATAATAACTAAAAGTGGCGAGTTCTTCTTGTTATCAATAACACATACTTTCATTTGAGAAGCTTGATTTCACGACCTTCACTCTGTCTCTCGATGTCTCTCGATCTCTCGATCTCTCGATTTCTCTTTGTCTCCCTCTCGATTTCTCTTTGTGCTTTCTTTTCCTTTCTCTCGAGTTCTCTTCTCAAAGAAGATAACTACACCACATGCACGTTCCATAGAAACATGCCATACAAACGTGTTACATCTTAACACGTGTCCACACTTGTGTTATATGACCATAAGATCTAACAAGTGTCTCCACTCTTCTAATCGGACCGTAGGATCTAGCTAAGGGTAGAATTGTAAAATTGGGCACACGTGTAAACCCACACATGCAGATATTAATCATTTAACGGTTGAAATGGATGGCTGGGATATATTCCTTAATTGCATCCGTCAGTGGCCAAATCCTCAAATGTATGGGTAAAATCCGGGACATATTTCCAATTTTCCCTTATTTCATACCTATATTTGAAGAAAAGTTAAGAGTACGCGCTCATAAGTTTTCTTTGTCATGAAAGTAAATTGTAGAAAATAAAAGATACAAAATAGAAAGGAAAGATAATTCTATTAATGTGTGTAAAATACAAGAGTTTTAAGTATTTATTTATATAGATAGAAGACTTGGTACTCAAGATATGTAAACCTTGCCTCAAGATTTTTAAAAGTTTAAAACCCGGATCAAGGATAGAGGTTAGAGGATCGGACGATAGCTACTGAGTCAACACAGTGGTGTACTTTTTGATTTTTCTCATGTTTAATCATCGTTTTCAGCCTGATAAGATGTTTGATCAACATTACTAGTCATGTTTTCTCTGTTTTTTCATTTCTAAGCCTTAGTCAATACAATTCTTTTCTTTCAAATTCTTTTCTTACAGTGTATCTTTCTCAAATTTCTGGTTTTTGTTTAAAGTGATGAGTAGCTAAGTTTCTTTGTTTGCAGGATTCTTCTTGCTAAAGTATGGAGAGCAACGAGTTTTGGTCTTGGTTATTGTGTGTATGGATCTTCATCTTGATATTTTTGTCCAACTTTGAAGTTTTACAATCCATCTCTTCCAAGATGGTTTTCTCAAGTATGGTAACAGTATGTAGCTCTAGTCAGATTTCAGAAAATCTTATAGCCAACCAGTTTCAACTCAATGATTCACCGATTAACTAGAAATTTCAAAATTTGAATCTTCCTGGTAGAATGATGAGCTATCCAACCTCGCACCAATTTCAACACTAATTTTTAATTTTTTGAGTTCTACTTTATCAATCATGAGTGTGTCATCAGAATTGCTAACTCTATCTTGTAGTCTTGTTTGCAGTTGGCACCATTCTTTCAACATAGCAGCAATAGAAACACATAATCAACAAGCGGGGCATCAAAATCACGGAGAAAGTTTAATGTAGTCAAGGTTTACAAGCAATGGTACAAGAAAGAGCAAATTTCATATTCAAGTGAAGCAACAATACAAAGAGCGGAATTATGTATACATATTGAAGACTTATGTACAAGATCGAATGAAATCAAAAGATGAGAATTAGTGAAGTTCATGATATCAATACAATACAAGTTGTGAAGAATCAAACAGTAAAATCCTTATCCCATGGCCATAGTAGTTTCATTATCTATTTTATTTTCAGTTTGTATTTTATTTTGGGTACCACTTAAAAAAAAAGTGAAAAAAAAGAAGAAAAAATAAATATAGAAAAAATATTGTTATCATTGCTCTAGTGTATATTTCCTTTTGTATTCATTCAATAAGGCCGTGGGGGAGAAGAAATTTATAAAGAAGTTTCAAACAACAAGGAATTGAGAAAAAAAGTTACGTTTATCAAGGTTCTACGAAGTTCAAGAGTTCATCATCAACAGTTGAAGACCGAAGACTGAAGACGTTTCTATTGGATGATGTGAGAGTGGTGTTGATTGTAGACCGGGTGAGAAGGTAAGTAAGCGCTCCCATCCTTACATAGTGATTGATTTCCTTTCTTAGAGATCATCAAAAAAAAAAATCGTCTCACGTTACTATGGGATAACATCTTCATATAATTCAGAAGGTTACTTTTCCTTCCCACCATTCAACGTGTGCAGGATTTCTATCTCCACTCCTGCCTGCACACATGAGAACCATAAAGTGCGCCTTTTGAGTATCAAATTCATAAAATCCTATTGGTGAGGTAGAACGCTTATTCGATCACTCTTGAGGATAGATTCTTTCATATGATGGTTTTCTCCTAACTCAAGATTTAAGCATGAAAATAATGTTCTTTGGTAGTTCTGACTTCTTATTATTAGTGTACAAAAAATTTATATCCTCATAGCTCTTTGGATGCTTGTGACTTTGAATTTGGAGTAGGTTTTGTGGGTATACCTCTTGTAAACCCTCACGAGACTATAATTTATCCACTAGGGACACCTAGGGGTTTAAAGGCTTATTACACATGCTAAGTGTAACTGTGTCCTCGAAGAAATGGAGTTGTTATATTTTAGTTTAGGTTAGTTTAGATAGTAATTTGCTCGAGGACTATCAAAACTTAAATGTGGGGGAATTTGATAAGTGCATAATTCACATGTTTCTAGTGTCAAATCCATACTTTTTTACCTATAATTCTTGCATATTACTTATTATTACTCTTGTTTTCTATATTATGTTTTATAGTAGGTGAATCATCCAAAAACGAGCTACAAAGTGCTTAAAAGGAACAAGGAATTAAAGTCTACCAATGGAAAAGGGCTAAATACTAAATCATAATCATTCAGAACCATGAATTATTAAGAAGGTCTTGAAGATAACGATAATACAAAGTGAATGCAAAAAGAATGAGGTCATTTCGAGTTTGGACGAAGAAGTTATGGACAAAATAGTCGAGACAAATAAAAGTCGTCTACAACATTCCATCTGGCACAGTTAATAACTATGCCGACTGAACCACTAATTCGGGCAGAAAATATGTATTTTTGACCCCTAGAGTCGGTACAGTAGGATTCGACTATTCCGACAGTATCAAGTTATGAAGCAGAAAGTTGAGCTATTTGGACTCCTAGAATCGGTATTGTTCATTGGAAATCATCTGTGCCGACTGAGACAAATTGGGTCCTTTTTGACGCGCTTTGACTTCCAAATCAAAGAAACTTAGTTACAATGGGATTCTAAACCCTATAAGGAGAGGATACTTGATGGCCAAGCATTGGAGGCTTTAAAAGAAGACATCTAAGGCTCAAAGAATATATTCTACATCTAGGAAGTAATCTCATATACTCCACATCTCATATTACAATTCTACATCAAAAACCTAGGGTTTACCCCTTTAGGGGGAAACCAATATTCTTTGTAGTATGAGTAGTTAATTCTTTTATTGATTAAGGATGAATTCAATGCTCTAAGCGTGAAGCTTTATTAGTAATACAAGTTTATTTGGAGTTTTAATCATTATCATTTGTTTTCATTAAACCAAGGGTTTATGATTGGTTCCTATATTGTTCAAGTGTACAATTGGATTAATATATTGATCAGTTTAATGTTAGTATTGAGTTATGAGATAAGTAATCGTCCATCGACTTGTACACAAGCAGAAATCACGAGACCTTGCAGAGGGATTCTATGGAGCAATTGCGAGTGAAAATAACACCAGCAAGTGGGCCTTGATCTAAGAGTTTAACTAATGGGATCAACCTAAATTCACAAAGACTAAAGTATTCAATTGGGGTTACACCTTGATTGATATACTACTTGGTGGTTCAGACGAATAGAATCTGGTAGTCGAGAACTTCTGTATCCAGTGATAAAATGAGTTTTGGGGATATCACTGATCTAGCTACTATTATACGGTTGGTGATGAATGATTTTGATGAAAGATAGATAAGTATACTGGTTCAGTCAACGTTTGGTAACGACGAAGGACTCCCTAATCATCTTTCTTATTTATGTTTATTATATTTTTAGTCAACTTACAACCAACCCCCCTTTTTAGTATTTATTCTAGTTTTGCTAATCTGAATAACATATCAATTACACAACTCTTCGTGGGAACGATCCTTTCTATCGCTATATTACTAGTTAATTAGTGAGAAATATATTGAGTAATTTGTTTCACTTACAACACGCATCAAATTTTGGCGTCGCTGCCGGGGAGAAGTGGTTAATTGATTTGTTATTTTTTTTAGCTTGTTTTAATGGTTTAGATCTTTTTCACGTTTTTCTTTAGTTTTTTCAGATTTTTAGGTTTTTGTGGTGTTAACAACTCGTTGAAGGTGTTCAACTCTCGTTCGGGAGGTAAATTCTGAAAACATGTTGTAAGTATCACTTTTGTTTTATTTATTTTTTAGGTATTAGCTAGATTTTTCTTTTTCTTGTGAGTCGACATGTTTCCTTACGAAAATAACATGTACGGTGCACAAGATCAATCATATTATAGTGGTAATCAATATAAACTTGAATCTCAATCTTATGAGAACTAGCAACCATACCAAGGATATAATCAAAACAAATCATTTGGTTACGATCAATATCCTACGGAACCTTATGATTATTCTCATACATATCAACAACCTTATGACGGGTATGTACGTGAACAATCACGAGGATGGGAGGATAATTGTGTTACTATTCATATTTCTTCTAGTTTGGCAGATGAATTTCGAGATTATAAGGCATGTATGGATTCAATTTTAGGGAGAGTTTCATCAGCCGAACCTGACTATATTATTCTCGACCCGATTTCCGATCGTATTCATGATCATTCACCCATTCAAAGGGAGGAGGTTTGTGCTAGAGATATTTTAGTAAGTGAAGGGATAAAATATCCTAACATAGAAGCTAGCATTACCCAGATGTTTGAGCAGTTTGAGCAACAAAATCAAAAGATGCTGGATACACTCCAAGAATTTCAAGGGACTATAGAAGTCTTGAAGAATCACATGGGTCAATATAAAGAGGAGATGACGAAGGAAGAAGTTTGGACTCAAAGCCAAAATAATTCTGATTTTTCCACGGTTAGTAATGAATATGCGATCGATGCTAAAGATGATGAATCTTCTGAAATTCCTTGCAACGGTGATGAAGTTATTCCAATGGTTTACAACTGAACCATTGTTCTAACAGAAAAGACCCGTTTGTTTCTTCTGAGGAGATTCATACCGATCATCCTATGGTTTACAATGAGGAGTGTATGGATTTTTATCTTTCTAAGGAGTACATATTAGAGTACGCTTTTACATATGAACCTAAGTTTTGGTCCGATGACGAGAATGTTGAAGAGATGGAGATTGAGAAAGAAACCAAATTGATTGAATTCGTGGAAGACCCAATTAACCTTGCCAAGGATAATAATGATGCTGAGAATTCGGTTAAAGCAGATAAGGACAAAGAATGGATTTCAAAAAGTTTAATAGAGGACCACGATACACATGAGGTAAATAATCCAATACAAGAGATAGAGGAAGGTTTGTCTAATCCTTTTGATAATTTTATTTCTAGTAATCATTCTCCCCTGAATGAAATAGTTTCTCAAAAGGTTGTTCCAACTTTGAAGGAGCTACCTAACTTAGGATTGGAGTTGTGTGTTTCTACAGTTTTAGCAGATTATTTTGCTTCTAAGTATCCACCAGTTGATGTGTTTGATTCTAGCATTGTGTAGGTTCACCGAGAGGAACCCAAAGAAGTTCCCTTGTTCTATGTTCTTTATAAACTTCCAAGTGTAGAGAAGACTAAGTGTGGGGGAGACTTCCATAAAGTAGTAGTTTCAATATTTATTTCTTATGCTAACGTTTTTGTGAAGCTGATATTAGAATTGCAGATTATTGTCTGGATGGATCCCCAAATTTTCAGATTGTTGGTTTACGGGCGCTAACTAGAAGGTCGAGCTGAGGACGTTAAACTAAGCGCTGGATGGGAGGCAACCCATTGGTTTTATATTTCTATTTTCTATTTTTTATTTTTAGTTTCATATCCTTAATTACCGGATTTCCCATCTTGATTTTATATTGGAGGAGTCAATTCACATTGAGGACAATGTAAAGTTTAAGTGTGGGGGAGTATTTGCATATAGAGTTTTTAGTTTTAGTTTTAAATTTTTGCATAAACCTCCAACTTTTAGAGATTTAAGAGTCACTTAGTATACTTCTATCTAAGTTTACATACGAAGTTCTAACCGAAATAACTGAACTTAGAAGTGTTAAAGAACTATATTCGGGTTGCTTAGTTGTTGAGAGGCTAGAGTGATAAACACATTTGTGTTTCTAATTTGTTCCCAATCTTTATAATGTTGGAACTCATTTTTGTACTAATTATGTTATTTTATGTATTTGTAGGTATTTTCGAGAAATAAACATGTGTGAAAAAATTGGCTGAAAAACTGTTAAAGGCACCCCCCAGAGAATTACTATAGGCACCCACCGATTGGATACAAGCACCCATTCTTCTTCCATTTTAAAGAATTGTTTTTGGCGGGAAAAATAGTTCTCAACTGCGTATTTTTATGTGGAGGATTTGGAATAGATTTTCTCGGACTTTCTCACAAATTTGGATTAGGATTGACTTGTTACTCCAAAACAGGGAAGGTAAATTGATTTATCCACGTAAAAAAGGGAGAATATCATTGATTCTCATCAAAACATGGAACCGAGAATATCTCAGAGATTTTCCATTAAATTAGAACTTATGTGGGATTGGGGAGAGAATATCTTCCATGAGTTTTGTTTCAATCAAATACATAGAGTTTGGAAAGAATTCTGACAGCTCAGAAGCCGCGTGAAGAAATTATGAGGAGATGAAACCCGTAAATTTAACAGAAAGAAAAGAGAAGATAATTGAGTTATTCTCGAGATTTTGTCAACCTGTGGGGTACAAATATAGGTGGTTGGAGTCACACCAAAAGGGGAGAGAGCTCAGGATACGAAAAGAAGGAAGAAAAATCACTCTAGGGAATTCTTCTTTGCTGCTGCTGAAGAACACGAAGAACAGAGGCTACGACAACGGTTTCTTCAACCTCTCAGCCATGGTTTCTTCATGCCATTTGCAACGAATACCTTCAGCTTTGCAACATTTATCTTCAGCCTTGCTTTGTAACCGTGAGTCTGTAATGCCTATAAACGTTGCAAACTCACAGTTTTCTATATTTTTTCTCCTTTTCCATCATTTGTAAACACTTTGATCCATGAATCATTATTTTGAGCAAGTTATTAATACGAGGAGCTAAAGCCCTTTGCTGAGCCGACGGAGGAAGCCATTGTTCCAAGAAAAGTGGTATATTTTTATTTTAATTGATTATTGTAATTTCTTTTATGATTATTTGCTTTGATTAAAAATTGATCTAAGGATTTTTATTAAATAATTGTGACTTCTTTTGATAGAGCATGCTTATCCTAGGGTTTTTGATGTTCTATACTTTCGATTTACAATTGTTACTTTAAAAATCTACTTTTGCAACATATTAAAATCACTTTAAACGTAAAGAATTGTATGAAAATTGATTTATTAAATCACTTTAATTGGTTAATGGTGGAATCAGAGTCTCACTGCCTTTTTTTTAATATTGATACCAGCTTTGTTTTGAGTTTTCTAGTTTAATTATTAGAATTTGAATCTAAAATTCAAATCTTCACAAGTTCTGAAACAAACCCATTCTTACCACATCTACAATCCACATTAATTTTTGGCACACCCACGCGGACTTGTCTTTAGGTTTAGAGTTTTAGATTTATTTTTAGGTTTTTATTTTTGTTTTTAGATTTTTATTTTTATTTGTTCTATTTTACGTTTTGGGTATTTTTCTTTTTATTACAGGTTTTGGATCAAAAAGAAATTGGAGCCAAAGATTATATTGATTGATTAAAGATTTGAAGTCAAAGATAAAGCTAAAAGAACGAAAAAAGAAGACAAATAATTTTATTTTTAGATTTTATTTGTTTCTCTTTTAGGAAATTGTATTATGAATTTATTTATTTATTTGTAATTTTTTTTATTTTTTGACATTTTTGGACTTTATTTTGGGACTTTGAACATTATTATTATTTTTAAACCCTACGGAAGGGTAATTTAAATATAAACTGCAACAGGGAAGGACGAAAATTACGATATTATCTCGGCCCCTCGGGTTTGTACACTGACATAGGAGTCGGTGGCCCGAGTCGACTACAACTGATTCATCCCCCATCTGGTACGGGAGGTAAGACTCGATCAACCCACGAATCCCCTGCAAGTGGGTTTACTGTATTCCTTCGTATGCATATATGTTGAGGAACTGAATACGGATTTATTTTCTAGTAAAGGGCAAGGACTGGCAATATAAGATAATGACTCGGATTTCATCATTGTTTCCTTCTTGTCCGCCTTAGGAACACGTTACCTAACACGAAACTAATCCTTAAAATTTGACTCGAAAGAAGACCTATAGGGTATCGAGCTTATTGGAAAGTCATTCAAAAGGACTGTATTGGTTACTTTGTAAGCCTAACTTAAAGTTCAAGAAGATTATTTTAAGTAGATTGGAGCCGTCTTGTAACCCAAGGAAACGTTGCCAAAGAGGCAGGGTTATCAAAGCTCCTTATAGATTATCCTATTTTTATTCGACTTAATCTAATTCGGATCGTTCTAAGAGATTTTCTAAAACTGTAGTTAGTTGCCTTTTGGAAGAATAGAAGCTGGTCTAGAAACAATCTAAATGGAGTCATCATGATTTTTTTTTTGCTAGATTCAGTAGGTTTGATTTGGTTGAGTCGGCCTTGTTTTTGTTTTTTTATAATTCCCTTTCAATTATGAGTTATTTAATTGCATGCCCAGGCCGCCTAAGGCCTTGACTGAGCGTACCTGGAGAAGAGATTTTATTGGTCGTTTGATCAGTGCCGAGAATAAAAACTCTATCTTTGAAATTGAGAATTTAGGAAACCCTTCTTTTGAGAACCTTATTTTTGGAAACTTTATTATGAAAATTTGTCTCTTAGTGAGGAAGTTATTCCTAGTTTTCCATCTGTGCTAGAAATGACAACTTTACAAGATTTGTTTAATCCCATTAGGACTTCTCGTCCATCATGCATCAAGTTAGCTGCAACTCAAGCAAACTATGAGATAAAACCTGGGACCATACAGATGCTCCCAATCTTCTTAGGAAAAGAAAATGAAAACTACTTTCACATTAGGGAATTTGAAGAAATATGTAGTACCCTAAAAATTCACAACCTGTCTGATGATGCTTTGAAACTTAGGTTGTTTCCTTTTTCCCTGAGAGATAAAGCCAAATATTGGTTATTTTTAGTTTGTCATCTGAATCCATCGAAACATATGAACAGCTTACCACTGCCTTTTTATCTAAATTTTTCCCTAAGCACAAAACATCATCTATTAGGCACGAGATTTCCACATTTGTGCAGCAAGAAGGGGAATCTTGTATAGGTATTTGGAAAGGTTCAATGATTTATTGATACAATGTAACCGGTCAGACAGGTCTTCCCTACTTTCCGGGCATCACCCCAATACAATCTCCATAATCATCACTTTTCCACCTCTCCCTAACTTCCATGACTTACGAGAAATCATTGTGTCTCCTTTGAACTATAAATAGATGATTCTTATCTATTCGACACAAGATTAAACAATGAAATTTTTGAATGAAATTTCCGAAAAGACCCAGCAATGAGAATGTAGTAAGGAACCCCAAAGAAATTTTTTACTGAGCAGAGGTAATGTCAATAGGGTAGATGGAATTCTTGAATCAGATGCCAAAATTGCAGTTATTGAAAAAAGGTTAAAAGCCTTAGAATTGAGTCAATCTAGTTGTGGAATAGAGCCCAAGTCATTTTGGGAAGGACAGACTGTTAAAGAGTAATCCCATGTTCTTTACAATAACACTAGATATGATAACCGTCATAAGTTTGACCCATATTCAGAAACCTATAACCCTGGTTGGAGAAACCATCCAACCCTTTCTTGGTCTAAGGGCCAAAATCAAGGTCAGTCTAGTAACCCTCAGGTTTCCCCAGGTTTTGTTTATGCTAAGAATCCTTCTGGACCAGCACAATTTTAGAATCCGATAGATAAGACGATCATGAGTTTAGCAGAGTCTATCGCCTCATTAACTCAGAACACTAAAGATTTTCATCAGTTTGTCAATCAAAGTTTACAAGAAAATCAAAAGATTGTTCAGGCTAACAGTCAGGTTATTTCTATTTCAGAAACCTAGGTTGATCAAATCGCTGAGTCTTTAAGAGAAAGAGAAAAAGGCAAGTTCCCTAGTCAACCACAACCTAACCTTAGAGGAGTTCGTAAGTTATCTTCTGGTGAGAAATCATAGAACTATGTGAATTCAATTAAAACCCTTAGGAGTGGTAGAATGGTAGACAACAAGGTAACCTTGCCCGATAGTGAACATGTTGTAATTCACCCTTCTGAGCCTATAGCTGGAGAGACTGATAAAGTCTTTAAAGAGTCCAATGTGGTTCCTTCTGAGCCCGATTTTGTGCCTAGAGCCTCATTCCCACAACTTCTAGTACCAAATAGGAAGGAATCCAACTTTAATGATATACTGGAGATTTTTAAGCATGTCAACATCAATATTCCTTTATTAGATGCAATTATGCAGATTCCTACTTATGCCAAGTTCCTTAAGGATCTTTGTATACGAAAGCGAAAGCTTAATGCACAGAAAAAAACCTTTATAACTAGTCATGTGAGTTCAATTATCCATAACAACACAACTCCTAAGTATAAAGACCCAGGTTCCCCTACCATTTCTTGCACAATAGGTAACTACCTTGTTGAGAAATCGTTACTTTACTTAGGAGTTAGTATGAACTTACTCCCGTACCATGTGTAACTCCATCTAGGACTTGGTGACTTAAAACCTACCCAAATAACACTTCAGTTAGCTGATAGGTCTGTGAAAATTCCTCGTGGTATTGTCGAGGATGTTCTTATTGAGGTCGATAGGTTTATTTATCCAGTGGATTTTGTTATCCTAGATACCCAACCTGTTCCTGACCCATAAAACCATATACCTATGATATTAAGTTGCCTGTTTTTAGCTACATCTAATACGATCATTAACTTTTTAAATGGTATTATGAATTTATCTTTTGGTAATATGACTATTGATATGAACATTTTCAATATTACTAAGAAACCCGCTGAGCTAGATGACACGTACATTGAAGAGGTGAACATGATATGAACATTAGTTCAAGAGTCATTACCAAACAACTTAAATTTTGACGATGGTAGCACCATTGATCAAGTGAATTCTCTGTTAGACTCTACCCCTGTGTTAGATACTAGTAGATGGAAAGCTAAGTTCGAACCACTACCAGTTTCTAATTCTACCTTAATTCCTTCTTTATAAGAGCATCCTAAGTTGGACCTCAAACCATTGCCAAATACTCTGAAACATGTGTTTTTAGGCCCATCTGAGTCTTTGCCTGTAATTGTAACATCCAATTTGGATAGTAATCAGGAAAGTAGGCTAGTGACCGTACTTCAAGATAACAAGGAAGCTTTTGGGTGAACCTTAGCATATTAAGGGTATAAGTCCTACTGTTTGTATGCATTAAATTTATTTAAAGGACGACACCAAACCTTATAGGGAGATGCAACGTCGACTGAACCCTAACATGAAAGAAGTAGTTCGAACTGAGGTGCTTAAGTTATTAGATGCAGGTATTATCGACCACATTTCAGACAGCAAGTGGATTAGCCCCGTTCAGGTTGTTCCCAAAAAATCAGGTATCATTGTAGTCGATCATTTAAGCTTTTGATGAAAAAGTATGGTATTAACGAAAAATAAGCTACCCCATATCACCCACAGACTAGTCGTCAAGTAGAGGTTTCCAACAGGGAGATAAAACGTATTTTAGAGAAAACAGTTAATCCTAATCGGAAAGACTGGTCATTGAGGCTTACTGATTCCTTATGGTCTTACCGTACTGCATTTAATACCCCCACTGGAATATCACCTTATCGTCTAGTTTTTAGCAAGGCATGTCACTTGCCCGTCAAGATAGAGCATATAACATATTGGGATGTAAAAAAACTAAATTTTTTCGCTTGGTAAGGCAGGAGCTCACAGGAAGCTCCGGCTCAATGAGTTGGATGAGATTGGTAAAGATGCATACGATAGTGCTAAGGAGTATAATAACAAAATGAAACTTGTGCATGATAAAAATATTTTAAGAAAGTCATTTTCTCTAAGTCAAAAAGTTCTTCTGTATGGTACCCGTTTCAATTTATTCCCCAGGAAGTTACGCTCTCGGTGGACGAGTCCTTTTATAGTTCACATTGTTTTTCCTCATGGTGCTATTGAGATTGAGAGACTGGATGGTAGTAGTTCTTCAAAGGTTAAGGTCAGAGATTGAAACCCATTTTAGATCCTTTTCCTGCAGGTGATGTTGAGGAGGTCCCTGCTTACCTTGATTGACCATCAAGGATGTTGTTGTCCATTAGTAAGTTTTCGTAGGTTTTGTTTTTATTTTTCTGTCTTATTCTTCAAAGAAGGATTGTTACGATTCACCTAGGTACTATCTTTCTGAATTACCTCTTTCCTCTAGTTACCTATATTTTTGGTATTGCACTTTAACTTGAAACATTGAGGACAATGTTAGGTTTAAGTTTGCGGGTAAGGGAGGAAATTTTAGTTGAAATAATAAAACTCCAAACTTTAGAAACTTGTTAACAATTCAGGATGACACTAACCATTCTAGGTAGATGGAAACATAACTTTTATCTATATGAATTGATATGCCCAGCTAAATGGTCTAATCATAGAAGGATGCACTCAGGTGTTAGAAATAACATGCTAATCATTGAACAAGCATATCTCGACCAAATCACCTTTTGTTTTTATTTTTGCAATTTTTTTTGTTTCTCTAAGTGTTTTGGTGGGGCACCAATATCGAATTATTATCGCCGTCAGGATGAAGTACAGTGTTTGAGATCAAGCCCCATTATTGTATTATTTTGACCAAAAAAAATCGAGTATCGACACTTTGATAGCAATATGTTTGTGTTCTCTCTGTATCTGTCGCCTAAGCAAGCGTGGAACGTAAGATCCATGAGAACTATCATGTAAGATGCTGATAAGAAGCATATGCTTGGATTCAAATTGATCCAATCATGTTGTCAGTATATAAAGATAATTTTTTATTTTTTCAATAAATCGACCGTTGGGCCCTTGTATATACCAGCTGAGTCGATATTAGTATAGGGATTAATACCAGTGGGAGCGTATCTCAATCCATTAGGATCCATCCTGGAAGTGACCTTCAGACAGATATGTGAAACATCGTCCACCTTAGTGAACATGTGCATCATTCATTACTTTTATATCCATCTTCTAATCTATCCTTGTGTTTGAATTTGATTGATCCCGAGCAATGTGAATATTGATAATTTCCATTCAATTCTGGAAATGTTTGATGATTATTTGAGTAGAGTTTTGCATTCTTATATGAATTTTGGTACAATGAGTGCAAACTCGTGTATAAAAATTGGACTCATATAGGGTGATGATTCTTATAGGCGAAGAATTTAGTATGCCAACTAAATAGCTTGTTTAGTGTCTACCCTCAATCATTCACAAGTTGCTATGGTTTGGAGTAAAGGTTTTGTGCGTATATCTCTTGTAAACCCTCACGAGACAAAACTCGTCCGATAGGGACACCTATGGGTTCAAAGGCTTGTTGCACACGCTAAGTGCAATCGCGATGCCTACGACAATGAGTTAGGATTTTCTAGATTAGATTTGCTCGAGGACTAGCAAATAATAAGTTTGGGGGTATTTGATAGACACATTTATGTGTCTAATTTGTTCACAATCTTTATAATGTTTGAACTCATTTTTGTACTAATTATGTTATTTTATCTATTTGTAGGTATTTTCGAGAAATAAACATGTGTGAAAAAATTTGTTTAAAATGTTAAAGGCACCCCAGAATATTATTAAACGCACCCACTGATTGGATACATGCACCTCTTCTTCTTCCATTTCAAATAATTGTTTTTGGCGGGACAAATAGTTCTCAACAACGGATTTTTCTGTTAAGGATTTGGAATAGATTTTCTCGGATTTTCTCACAGATTTGGATTAGGATTGACTTATTACTCCAAAACAGGACGGTAAATGGATTTATCCACGTAAAAAAGGGAGAATATCATTGATTCTCATCAAAACAGGGAAAGAGAAGACTTGGGATATTTGGAAGATATGCAGTGATTGGGAGAAGATATATTATCCTGGATTTTATTCTGTAAGTTGGGGGAGAGATTTGACAGCTATACAGACAACATGTTAAGAAAAATAAAAGGAAAGAAGAATTATTTCCGTAACTGCAAAGTAAATGAGAATCTTTTGTGATATATTTTTGGTTGTTGTGGTGTATAAACAGGTGCTGGGGAGTCATAGAAGAGGTATAGAGAGTTGGAGGAGAGCTCAAAAATGAAGAGAAGGGAGAGAAATCACTTTAGAGAATTTTTCTCTGCTGCTGCTGAAGAACACGAAAAACAGAGGTTACGAGAACGGTTTGTTCAACCTCTCAGCCACGGTTTCTTCATCCATTTGTAACGTATATCTTCAGCTTTGAAACATTTATCTTCAGTCTTGCTCTGTAACAGTGAGTTTGTAATGCCTATAAACGTTGTAAACTCACTGTTTTCTTTATTTTTCTTCTTTTTCATCATTTGGAAACACTTCGAGCCATGAATCATTATTTTGAGCAAGTAATTAATTGAGGAGCTAAACCCCTTTGTTGAGGCGACGGAGGAACCATTGTTCCAAGAAAAGTGTATATTTCTATTTTAATTGATTTTTGTAATTTATTTTATGATTATTTGCCTTGATTAAAAATTGATTTAAGGATTTTTATTAAACAATTGTGATTTATTTTGATAGAGCATGCTTAGCCTAGGTTTTTTGATGTTGTATACTTTCGATTTACAATTGTTATTTTGAAAATCTACTTTTGCATAGAATCACTTTAAATATAAAGAATTGCATGAATGTTAATTAGACTGGATCATTTTAATTGGTTAATGGTGGAATCCTAAGTCTCAGTGCCTCTTTAATATTGATACCAACTTTTTTTTAAGTTTTCTATTTTAGTATTAGAAATTTAAATCTAAAATCAATCTTCACAAGTTCGAGAGTTTGAAACCCATTCTTACCACCATCTACAAAACACATCACTTATCTTATGTCATTCTAAACAAGAGGCTTTCAGTGCTATTAAAGATAATTTTAAAAAAAGATTGTCAAATTGGTCTTCTAAAACTCTTACTCAAGCTGGCAGGTCAACAAAGGTGGAGCATGTCCTTAATTTTGTTCCAGTCTATCAATTGGGAACTTTTATCCTTCCAAAAAATCTCACCAATCAACTTACTTCATTCAGAGTTTATTTTGGGGATATAATTCTAATAGAGGTACTAACTTGATAGTTTGGCACAAAGTTTGTAAACCAAAGGCTCAAAGGTGGTTTAGCTTTTAGAGATTTGGAGAAGCTTAATCTTGCTCTACTTGCAAAGATGGCATGGAGAATATGCACTGAATCATCTCAAATGTGGGTTAAAATTTTAGTGTCAAAATATTTCAAGGATGGTAATTTTCTTCATACTTCTGAAAGCACAACTAGTTCTAATATCTCTTGGGTTTGGAATAGAATTCCAAAAGGATGTTAGATTATTAGAGATAATAGTTTCACGGAAGTTAATAATGGTAAGAAGACAAAGGTCTGGAAAGAAAAATGGGTTGTTGGAATATCTCATGCTCCAATTCCTGATGATCCTACCTATGACAACTATGAGTATGTCTATGAACTCTTACTGCCTGATTCTAATAACTGGAATGTCTCTCTGGTTAATACTCTTTTTAATCAAGAAACAACATGTAAAATTCTTGGCGTGTTCCTTGACCTATCTAAAGATGATAATCTTATTTGGATGTCATTTAAAGATGGTTGCTTCTCAGTTAAGAGTGATTACAACATGTTTGCTCATAATACTGGAAATATCCAACAAGGTGAAGCTTTTGATTCTCATGTTTGGAAATCTCTTTGGGCTTGCAAAGTGCCTCACAGGATCATACCGTTTACTTGGAAATGCATTAGAAATATAGTTCTAGTCAGGATGAGGTCCTTCTTTCAACACTTCTATTGAAACTAATGGTGGATATTGTAACAATTCTAATGAAACTTTAGAGCATGTTTTGTTTGAATGTAGACATGCTCTGGCAGTATGGAGAACCATCAATGTTGATATTGATGTTGTCGTGCATAGTGGAATCACGGTATCGCAGTGGGTTACTAGTTGGTTTTCTAAAAACCAATTTACTAATGAAGATGCTTAGGTTCTTAGGCTGATTGTTGGATCCTGGATCATATGGAAAGACAGATGTGAATCTGTCTTTCAAGGGAAATCTCTTAATCGTATTTCTTCTGTTCATAAGATTAATTGTTATCTATCTCAATGCTTACAACCTGTGTATCAAGTTGACCTGAGTTTGTCTTACCCCTATGACACAATTCATGTCATCTCTTACTGGAATCCACCTACTAATGATGTTATTAAGATTAATGTTGATGCATCTCTCTGTCATTCTACTAATAATTCTGGTTATAGACTTGTGTTGTGTAATTATGTAGGCATCTGTGAGGGAGTTAAAGGCTCATACAATGAGAGAAGTATGAATCCGGAGGGGGCTGAATGTAAGGATGTGTTAGAGGATTTAATATGGGCGCTTAATTTGGAGCTAAAGAAGGTGGAAATTGAAGCTGATGCGGAGTTTGTTATAAAGTTTATTAATGGAGAAGATTTTCTAGTTCAGTGGGAACAAAGAAATATCATTAAGGAAATTAAACATCTAAGTAGCTTGTTTACAATTTGTTTTTGTTTTTTTACTGGTAGAGACAACAATCAAATTACGGATGCAATATCCAAACTTGTTAGGAAAGACAAAATAATCTAGTTAGTCATGGGGATTATCCTATCTTTATTTGTAATTTGTTATCTAAAGATTTCAATTACTCTCCGGCAGTTTAAGATCAATAAGTTAATTTCTTATTATAAAAAAAAAGATATGTAAACATTAATCCTAGACATAATGACATCTTAGTAATTAAACTTTAGATTTATAATACTCGACATAATGACCACTGTGACTAAGCCATTACAAACATACCAGGAAAACTCAAAAGAGCAAAACCTGAAAATACGTAAACATAAAGACTTGCAAAAGTCTTGGATACGCAAATGTTGCCTCGTTAAAACCTTGAAAAGGAAAACCCAATAGGACAAAACCTTGACGAAAGAAAAAGAGTACAACGCGAAAAGTCCAGTAAATGCACATTTGATGATGGCGCTCACCCTGATAAGTACTTTAATCGAAACTTGGCTTGAAAATCTTTGAGATGAGACTTTCCAATTTCGATAAACGAATTTCTTAAACGCGGAAGACTATAATATTTTCATTGAGAAGCCTTCTAGTTGATAAAGTCTTCTTTTGTGACACACAATCGGTATTGTCTTTGAATAATACTCATGCTAAACCATCGTTCTTCTTTAACACATTCAGAACTTGTGTCATGGATTGCTAGCTTCTCGAGATGATTTGCATAAGTAGTTGATGTAATTTATTCAACAAAGTTCCAAGATGTAGATACATTACCGTAAGTGAACAAAATTGTATTTGTGATCATACCTTATGTGGTTCAGGACGATATCCAAATTCCTAGAAGAAAGTTATGTTGATTTGGTCTAATAAAATGTGGGTGCCCACTAAATAGACGAAATTATACAACTCTTCCTTAGATGAACACCATGTTGAATAAATTTCCTCACTAAAACCTTGTCAGTAAAACCCAATGGGACAAAATATGGACGAAGGAAAATAAGCATGATATCATTTTGAATGGAATTAAATGTCAGTGAGATGTTGCCTTGTTAAAACCTTGTAAGGAAAGTCATATGGGACAAAAATATGAAACTAAGGGAAAATAGTACAACTTATGACCTATTTATGGATGTTAACTCAACTACATGTGTATTACAGAAAACAGACATCAAAATAATAACTCTAGTCTCATAGACGAGTTTTATGCAAGCAACTATTAAACTATAGATTAAGGGAAAATGAGATTTATATCGCTCAAAACATGGATTCTAGTGTTTATAAGGACTCCTTGCGAGACCTGTAGAGTTGATATAATCAACTATTCCGGATTTTGGTCTTTTACTAATTTTTCAAAAACACTTAAAGGATTGTTAAACTGACATAATTGAGCCAGGTGACTGCCTGAATATAATTTGAATCCTCTATGGACTACAAATTTGAATATGTCCGCCGACCAATTTTCTTCTGTAAATACAATATGGACAATTCAAATTGAAGAAATTGGATGTCCGACTCGGGCCTATATAATATAACCGATCGATAGAAATACTCCAACATTCCACCCTTTTCATATATTCCCATACATCACACTAGATCGATATCATATTCATGGAATACTATTCACTATCAAGGCTATCAAGATGCCTTGATAGTGAAATGGTAGACACGCGAGAATCAAAATCTCGTGCTGAAGAGCGTGGAGGTTCAAATCCTCTTCAAAGAGTAATATTAAAAATGCTCACTGAATGAGAAATTGAATAAGATCTCGAATCAAATCGATATTGATATATCGAGTCTCTATGATACGAAGTAGTCCAGCGATCCCTACAAGCCGAGTCCGCGTTGTTTGAATGAGTCCTTCAATGACTACCACGTCAAATGCATCATATAAAGATAAACAAATATTATTGTACCAATCCAAGGGTTTGAAAAAAAAAATGAAACCCTCAAATCATTTTTACAGTGATCATGATTTTCTTATAACGCATGAAAACTACACCAGCCTAAAATTTTAAGAATTCAGGCTTGCACATTTAAGTTGTTAAGTCTTGGATCCAAATATTACACTATTTAAGAAAATTCACTCCAGCATAATTTGGATTTTGTGCCTACCAATCACATTTGTCGATATTTTTTTGCAGAGGGGGTTCACAACCATCATCGTTTATTATTTTGGTAGCTACTATGAATATTCGACAATTATATTAGCTTATCACGATCCCACACAATTCTCAAGTGTATGCATATCTTGAACAATTCTCAAAATTATTGGTACCAGCGCCCTTAATGGGTATTCTAATCTTCTCATCATCCGATGAGAAGATATAATCTATGAGAATGTGAATCGTGTTTGGTAATCTCAATTAAAGCACTACTTGTAGTTTCTTATATAGGGCCACCTTTAGCTAGATGTGATTGGAATTTCCTCGTCAAGAGGCAAAAGCTTATATAAAAGCAAAATGAGACATTTCACGCTTATTCAACGGTAATATTTTTCGATTTGATCATGTTGGAAGAGAGACTGATATGACATTTAATTTAATTAACACCAACTTGTGGTAGTGTATAAACTCCCCCTGATTATGGCAGAAAAAATTTCATCTCATATACGAAAACAAGTTTCATAAAGTATTATTCGATTAATTCGGGGACATATACTCATGGAAATTTTTGGATTTTAACAACACAGGTTGTACCACAAACACTGGCTTCAAAATCCATAAAATTTCATGTCTTTCAATACAAAAATTTATAGTCAACTAGACATACATAATTACCATAAACTATGGATGAATTATGGTAACCAAAATATTGTTGGTTACATCCAAAAATATATAAATATGCAAATAGATCTCCAAAATTAAAATTGTGACCTATAAGGCCAATGATATGATCATTCACATTAAGAATAAATCATGTACACTCTTTATTAATCGAAAGTTATATCAAGACCAATCAAATCATTGCAAGGACGAATGATATAGGCTAACAAGTCAGTGCACACCCTTTGATTTTTTGTGTCCAACTGTATTCCAACTACAAGTGGAACAATCCCATATTTTGGAGATTAATATGACGAGGAAAAATCAAAATTGATAAATATCTTTCAAGAATAAAGCAATTCCTTGTTTCATTGGTATTTGCAGTTGTTATTATACCCTGATAATGGTATTCCATCTTTCTATGATCGATAGATAAAAAATCTTGTTGGCTCATATATTTCACTTTAAGAAAAATAAAGAAATCATATTATTATTCTTTTATTATAAGAGATATAGAAACCAATATTTTTCCATGTCTCATCATTAAAAAATATCGACGAGAATCACCAAGTTTAGGATTTTGTGTTAGAGGAATAGAAATCCATACTGTCGTCATGTAAAAACCGAAAAAAAATTTAATGTAGCCTTTATTTTTAAGGACAACTTAAACTTGGTAGACATCCATGATATTGGTTAAAGATATCAAAATTGCGGCTATGGAACATTCTTGTAAGGAATAAAAATCAATCATTTATTATTATATAAAACCACACTTGATATGATCCGTGTCATTCTTTTAGAATCGACGAAAAATATCAAACCATATGACTTATAAAAAATAGATTACCATTTTTTTTTACTTTTCATCTCATAGAATCAATGCAGAAAGCCAATACCAATCGGTTTATTTTCTTATTCATAATAAAATGATCTTATGCATCACATCTATAAAAGATGGATGGAGGAAAAAAAATCATTGGGTTGTTATTGCTCAAATAAATCAACACCATGACCTTTCTACATATGTATATATTTATTGCAAGTTTTGGTGCGAAACCAAACAACTGGTACATCAACAAAAAAGAACTATAATGCAAATTTATCGTAATCTCTAATGAGACACCGTATTGCATATGTATTAAAGAGAAAATAATTAACTTTTTTTTATCAAATACGGTATATATAGATAACATGTGAAAACCAAGCGTTAATATATAATGAGTTGCAAGATCTGTATACGTTGTCATTATCCATCAGAAACATTGAACTTGCTTTAATCTAACTAAAAATAACTACATAGTTTGCATGAAAAAATTATGGTCAGTAAAGAAAAGGCATGTCACGCATATCTCTAAAATTCTGGCTTATAAACCAAATATTAAAATCAATGAAAAATACAAAAGTATATATATATATATATTGTGTATATGACTCTAATTCTTTTATGTCTCCAAAAACATCGACCACTATTGTTGTTGTTTTTGTATTTTTTTCTAGGATGACCGTTCTTGATCAAATACACATGATAAACATCAAACATAAAAACAAATTAAACAACCATATATTAAGAAAAATATGAAATCATGATATATAGAGTTGTGTATTTGCTTAGTATAGAGCGTCCTGATAACTTGTTATGAAACAAGAAAACATAGAATAAGAGATACAAAATAGAGAGGAAGAAGGGGAAATAATTCTAGTAATGTGTGTAGAATACAAGAGTTTAAGTCTCTATTTATATATATAGATCTTGGTGCCCAAAATATGTAAACACTAATCTTAGACACTAGGGCATCTTAGTATTTAAACTTTAGGTTTATAACATTCTTTTCTTTTTCTTTAGTTAAAAAAACGATGTAAAAGACTATAATAGACCTGAGGTGCATAATAAAACTAAAGATTCAAAAACAACAGTGTGATTATCTCCGGACTAATTCTTCCTATTGAGGACTAACATTTCAAATCTACTATTGTTGAGAGCTTTAGAGGCATGAAACCGACATATAATATTTGCTTTAATATATAATATGATTTTTTGAGTGTTTTTTTTTTTTTTTGCCTATCTATGCGACAAACACTTGTTGATTGCCTTCTCTCCATATGTTCCATCAAATGGAATAAGATTGGATGTTCCAAATAAAATTTTCTCATTGTGAAATTTATTATATCTCTATCATTGAATGCATCCTTTATGTCATCACCTGGGGGTCCAAAGATTCAGTGGTCAGAATTTTTTTGTTTTATATGGATTGATATCCTCCTTTAACAATCTTGTAAAATTTTATCATCCATATCATAAAACTCAGTGTGCGCAATTTGCGGGTAATTTGGGTTTAATAACCAATGGTCTAGATTTATTTCTGGAATATGATCAAATGATTATAAATCGATTCAGAAAATATGATCGTGGTCTATATTGTGTTCATTAAAGTATCATGCATTATATTACTATCGCTATAAATTACTGATGAGAATGGCTTATCATTAATTTCTTTCGTTTACTCATTTTTCTATTTTAATAATAATTCAATAATCATTTCTCTTCACATTCCACTAATCAAAATTCCATATTACACAACCTAGATGCTAAATAAAATAAGAAAACTAATCGACTTTACGTAGGTGTTCCTCACCTAGATCCAAATGTATTATCCTCTAAGTTTGAGATTTGAATCCAATAAGTATCAATTGATAATGAGTGAACTACTTTGGATCATTCTTATTCACGATATGACCTTGTTTTAATTTATGTCAACTTCCCCCCTCTCCCTTCATCCCTTTTGTTAATTATCGTGGGCATTTTATCAACTATTAATTACAAGTTTTGCAGTTTAATATCTCCATCCAACTCATAGAGGAATTCCAAAAATTTAATAGGGATAACAAAAGTTTTATTTGGATAACAGAATTTATGGATATGGTTGGCATCATAAAATAATCAATTTTTTAAATTAACATAAAAATATTATTTATTATTGGGCATGTGTCGTTAGTGCATAGTTCATACTTTAATAGTGTATAGGTATCAAAAAAATAATGATAGGTAGCTTCGAAAATCCAACAAAAATAACCAAAATATAAAAAAAAAATTAAATCCTTAAAAAATATCAGTTTGAGGAGAGCTGAAAATACAAGAAGAAGGCTGGGAAGATGCCCACTGCTTTTTAATATGATGTTTAATACCAGATTGAGCGAGTATATGAGTTGTATCATTTGCTCTTTGCAACATATATTTGTATACAACTCGAGAAATATTGGAGGTGGTAGCTCTTAACTCATTAATGATGTTGATGAACCTCCAGAAACCTCATTTGAACGGAATCATAAAGTTTTGATCATAAATAAGAAGTCACTTTAGATCACAATGTTAGGGTAGTCCATATTGTTGGCAAGGTTAAAATCTAAAAGGAATCCAATATCTTAAGCAATTAAGGGGATGCAATGGTTACCAAGAATAGTTTTTACACTAATAAACAACCCTTGATGATTTACAGCAACAACAACACTAGAGGACCTTCCATTCTTTATGACTTCATCAATGTTGATATTGGTAGTGTTCTCGAGTTCGAGGGGATCAACCAACATCTTCAGGTTTTGGAGTGGTGATATGTTGTTGGGCCATTGATGATGATAGTTTTTCAAAGTCATACTTGTATTGTGAGTTGAGCCAGGTCTTGTTAGATAACAGTTGCTACATACACTTGTTTCATCTCGAAAACTATATTGTTTCTAACCTTTCATATTGTTATTAGTATGTTCGATCCCAGAGAGAAATGAAAATCATTATCATTAAGGAGAAGCCATCTATATGTAAGAGTTTTCTAAGTTACCTTAATGATATTGTCAACACTTAAACCAAGTGGGGATCCAAATAGGGTTGTCTGAGTGAGAGGATAATGCAGAAATAGATGGTCTACAGTCTCAACCGCTTTATAACATAGATGGCATTCAGTTGTGATTCCTTCAACAAACCTTCCCACCTTGTTAAGTATCACAATGCCATTATATAGCAACCTATATATGATTTTTTTTTCTTGGGTGCTAATTTATTGACATACCAAAATATCTCTTCCAAAGGATTGTGTATCTTGGGTACCGCTGCCATCATTTTTTTCTTTCTTTTATTTTTACTGAACTTTTTATGTGTGTGTTATTTATGACATTAGTATATTCAAAAATCTAAATTATCAAATAGGCGACCTACGATTTCACTAACTAATATAGCAGTTTTATGGAGCGATCGAGCAACGGGGGATCAAATCTTACTAGATGAGGGTTGGATTTATGATTTTTTCCCTCACGTTATATGTAGAGAAGTCTGAGGTTTGTTGTTAATAATAGGAGGTTCGAATAGCAACAGTGAGGTTGGTATAACTACCTAGAAAAAAAACCTTATTAACCTAGAGTATTAGCTCTGTCAAATATGAGTGAGAGTTTTTCAATAAAGACGTTACCATTTAGTGAAATTGAAGTTACTCTAATCTGATAAATGAGTAGAATTTCATATTAGTATCTTTCAACGTACTTAGGATACAAACAAGCAGATTACATATATGGTTTTAGGTTGAGGGGGGATCTGATGACATTGTTATTCCAACATTATCTTACAATTTGCATTTCACCATTGTTTTTCATGATAAAACGCAAATGATAATGAATTGAAGATGATCTTTTTGTAAAATATTTTTAGTATAGTGCTTTACATTCTTACCAAAATTAATACATACTGAGATACTAAACCTTACCATCTACCACTTTTAATTTCAAATATTAATCTTCAATGGTTAGTAGTGTTATACTATTTTTGGTTAGAATGTAGAGCTTTATAAGAAGAACATATCACCAAAGAATAAGGTTTAAATTAATTATTATTTGGATTTTATGTGAAAGTTGGTTGAGAAATTCTAAGATAGTGTGAGAAAAACCATGCCAATGGATCTTCATCTTTTAATTTATGATTTAGAAGTTGCAAATTGGAAATAAGATTTGATTGATAGAGAAGTTAAATCTTTGCATGGTGGTTTATGAAATAATTGTATTTTTTTTGTAACACTTTCGACAATAAATGCTTAACAACTTTAGAAAAGTTTAATATGTGAGTGGTGCAATCCATAACAATCAGTTGGTGGCGGTTGCGAATCATGCTGAGGTTTTATTGTTGTTAAACCTTGCATCAAAGGTTCCAACTACATCCATTAAAGCTTTTTATAGATGAATACCAGAAGGACTTGGATGCTAATAAAAATTTCATACAGGTAGATCGGTTTTTCCTAAAGCCGGTTTTCTACAAAAGGTTGAAGAAATACGTTAAAAGTTTGTGAAGCTACACCTTATTTCAATCCATGCAAAAATCTATTTAATAAATCTATAATATATCATCGGTTTCAATACTAAAGGCGATCTCTGTAAGATCTGGTGTAAATATGTTAAAATACGTTTTTACAACTGTTTAATTAGCTAGACGATAATTTTCAAGTCATACAATCATTGCAAAATTTGTGCACATGTTTAGGTGCGGCTTTGTTGCACGAGCGGTGGAGCATATGGTTTAATTTGATACAACACGCAAATCTTTCTAGTTTAGTATAACTTCTCGTTTGGAAAAGATTTAATATATTTAATAAATTTATATCTTTCTTAAAGTACAATTTATTGCTTTCATAATATCTTTTTTATTTTCGAGGTAAAAAAAAAAACAATAACTTGGTAGCCTATTAATTTTTCTAATATTTTGCTAATAGTATCTTGATTACCAAATTACCAACATTAAAAACTTTTAATTATATCTAAGGCAAAATAGTTTCCTATAAGATGATTTCCAAGATCTTACAAAAAAAAATGGAGTCTCACATCGAAAGGTTGATATCTCTCATGCAAGTGCATATGTACCTGGTAGACTTATATATGAAAATATCACAATGGTTAAGGAAATTGTGCACACTCTGAAGAGATCTGAAGCTCAAGAAGGAATTCTTGCCTTGAAAATGGATATGTCCAAGGCATTTGATAGATTGGAATGGTCATTCTTGCAGGATATGCTGAAGAAATTTAGGTTTTGCGATAAATGGTGTCAGCTCATCCACCAGTGTATCAGCACTACACAAGTAGAGGTAATGCCAAATGGATCTCCTTGTCAACCCTTTAAGCCAAGTAAGGGGATTAGACAGGGAGATCCATTATCTCTTTATCTATTTATTCTGGCCATGGAGTCTTTATCTAGAAAATTGCCTTTCTGTGAAGATACTAATCAGTTGACATGCATAAAAATTGTTAAAAAGGCTCCCAGAATCAATCATATGCTCTTTGGAGATGATTATTTATTGTTTTTCAAGGCTAATAAAGCTCAAACCATGAAACTCTTGGAGGTGATTGCAGAATTCAGTGTGATAGGTACATTATTTGCATTAGTTTGATGCTCTAATTCATAGATTTCTTGTTAGTTTTCATACCATTATGCTTTAATTTTGTATGCTTTTTAGTTTCTTAGGAGTTTTGAAGTATATTCAACCAAATAAGAAGAAAGGAGTTCCTTACAACACGAAATGAGCAAGGAAGTCAAGTTCTACAAGTGAAGAAGAGCCAAAGACAAATTCAACTCATTAAAATTCATAAGTTCTTAATACCATCTTGAAGATAACGAGAATAAAAAGTGAACGCAAAAAGAATGAGGTCATTTCGAGTTCGGACGAAGAAGTTATGGACAAAACACACGAAGCAAGAAAAAGTCGTCTATAACATTTCAGTCGGCACGGTTCCCAACTATGCCGATTGGAGCACTTTTTCATATAGGAAACTTGGATTTTTAATCCCTAAAGTCGGCATGTTTCATTGGGAATCGACCATGCCGACTGGAGCAAGTTTGGGTACAAAAAATTGGAGTTATTATGGTCTTAGAGTCAGCGCGGTTCATGAAATCAACCATGCCGACTGTGGCAAACCTATAGGGTCCGTTTTACGCGTTTTTGACTTCTAAAAGAAGGAAACACGGCCCGGAAGGATTTTAAGCCCTAGATTTCGTGGATACTATATAACGGGACTCCCAAGACATTAAGAAGACACTTTTTAGACTTGAAAACAACAAGGAGAACAAGAAGCTAGGGCTTGGAGTTGCGATTGAACATTACGATTTATAGGGTTTGCTTTACTTGCTTTCTTATATATTTTCCATGGATTTTGAGAAATCCATGATGAACTAAATATTTCTTATTGGTTAAGGATATAACCTAAAGTCATCAACATGTTATTCAATTAATAAATTAGTTCTGTTATTCACTCTCTTGTATATCGTTCAAGTTTTACTATGTATAACAATTATTTGATTGTGTTCATATAATATGATTAGTTATTTCGCATGTTTGAGTCGCGAATTAAATATCTTAATAACTTCTCTATAGATAATTAGGAGTCTTAGGTAATCTTATCAAGAACCCTAATACCCAGTAGTAATTTGTGATCACTAGCGGTGCGAATCGTGATGGAAGTCACAAGTAAAACTTGGCCTAGGTTGAATATGCCACGATTGTGTTTGTGTTGCCTATGAGTAACCCGTCTCTCAGAATCTAAATCTTTATTCAAATTGAATCTCTTAGCGATAAAGCATTATATTATTTGGTAGAAAAAAATTCATATATTAGCGATTGCAATATTTGTTGAGTAGTGGAGACGTAATGAAGTGTTGACACTGATTGGGGATACTTTGGGTTGTTGGTAACATGAGAGAGTGAATGATGATATTGATATTTGATTACATGGCATGTGTAATGATGGACGGTGAATTTCTTAACCAGTCTTCTCTTATAATATTTTCTTAAACACTCTTAGTTTAAATTACTTTGAAAAACAAAACTCCCTTGTTTACATAAGTAATCAAAATAACTTGACAACCCATATGTACCTGAGAAATTCTTACTGTTATATTATAATCCATATTCTTGAAGTAGAGAACTTGAAAATAATTTTGCTTGGCTGACAATCGACCACAATGCTTGCTCAGAGCATATGATAAATTTCAGTAAGTTCTTAGTATATTTCAGCAAGAAAATGAAACTAGTTGTGTGTAATGAACTAGCAGGAATTCTTAAAGTAAGCCAGATGAATCTGAAAGAGAAATACTTAGGACTGCCTTTCTTCATTGGCAGAAATAAGAAAATTCATTTTTCTACTATAGTGGACAAGATGAAGATAAAAATTGATGTTTAGAAGGGATAAACTTATCGGAAGCAGGCAGAACTGTAATAGTAAATAATGTTCTCAACTTAATCCAGTCCATCACATGACATCTTTCAAACTTCCATATACTATTATCTCCAGTATAAACCCAGCCCAATCAAGCTTGTGGAAGAGAAAGAAGAATAACAAAGGTTTGCATCTCATTTTCTTGAATAATCTTTGCAGACACAAGAATGATGGAGGTTTAGGATTCATGGATATGCATCTGTTTAATAGAGATTTCCTTGCAAAGTATGCTTGGAGGATGTGCACTAGAACTGATGATGTTTGGATCAAAGCTCTAGGAGCCAAATGCTTCAGTAATGGTGATGTTTTCATTATAGAAAAAAAAAACAAGACTCTTCATGGAGCTGGAAAACATTTGGTTTTGAGTTAAAGTTCGTGGAAGCTAACAACTGCTGGCATTTGGGAAATAGAGAAAGAATTCATACTTGGTTTTATATATGGGTCCCTTAAGTACAACAACCTCATACTTCTATTCTAAGGCTAGTATCTATCATCAGTTCTCTCATGTGAAGGATCTTTTTAATTATTCTGGTACTGGTTGGGATCTGCATCTCCTGCATCAATTTTTCTCACCTGAAGTAGCAAATCTCATCAAAGAAATCTCTATACACCGTAATTACAATGATAGATTAGTCTGGAACTTGGAGAATAATGGGATTTTTTCTGTTAAGTTGTCCTACAAGAAAATGTATGGGGAAAAATACAGGTATGCTCCTGTTGAACTTGATATAAGGAAGATTTGGATCAAACTTTGGAGGTTACCATCTTTTCTTAGAGTCCAGCATTTCTTATGGAAGTGTCTTACTTATACTCTAGCTACTAGAGACAGGATTTCTCAAGCTATCAGTGATTTAGAAGCAAATTGTCCTATGGGTTGTAATACCTATGAAACTGCCACTAATATCATCATGCATTGTGATTTTGCAAGGGCTTCTTGGTTAGCCTTAGCTGGGAGCAATTTTGCTAGTCCTACTAACCGTAAAGACTGGATTATGGATTGGTTCAATGAAGGTAGAAATGGGTACATAACGGATGACGAGATTGCTAAAAGAGCCACCATTGCATAGAGTTTATGGACAAAGAGATATGAGGTTGTATTCCAGCAAAAAACTATCAATATCCATGGCTTCATTGCTAGAACTAAAGTTACTTTAAACTCTCGAGCTCAAGATACTTATAACACAACCTCTATCACTTCTTCTAATAGGCTTAGCAGGATAAGTAGACAAAATCTAAATCATGTTGCCGATTTTCTTACTATTAAATGTGATGGCTCTTATCATGAATTGTCCAAGTCTGGTGGCATAGGACTAGTAATCCGTAATTTTGCAGGTGAACCAAAAGCTGCAAAGTGCTCACACATCAAGGATCTAGTAAATACGGAACATGTCGAGTGTGTAGCTTTGGGAGCAGCAGTGCAGTGGGCCAAAAACCTTAATCTTGTCAACTTAAATTTTGAGTTAAACTCTCAACTGATAGTCGAGGCAGTCACGAAAGAAAGGATTAATACAACATGAAAATCCAGCATCACATTGCTGATATTATTTCTGTTTTTAAACATTGTACTTCTTGGAATTATTATTATGTTCCAAGGGAGAAGAATAAAGTAGTGGATATGCTATCCAAAGTTACTAGAGTAGAAAAACTTGATAGATAATGTAATTATTCTATGCCAAATTGTATTATCAGTCAAGTACTGGTTGAAAAAAAATAATATATCTAATTCTTCCATTTAATCTATAAAAAAAAATTCTGGAAAAAAAAACTTATTTTACATGGGGTATTCTTTTAATACTTTAATAATATATTGTATTGTATTTTTCATCCATTTTTCCACTGAGACCAAACTTAAACTTGTGGTCGAGAGATAATTATTTTACACTAATAAGAGGTATATGGATTTTAGAGAAGAAAAGAGATGGTGGTTTCCCCAAGACCACACTTAGATCTCACGAGCGAATAAAAAAATCTATCTAAATTGAAGATGCATAGAAATATAAAATATCAAGCTAACTGTAATAACAAGTTATTTCCTTTTACGGAAGTCTACAACTCAACGCAAAATTTTATCTCAAAAATTACTTGTCAAATAAAGATTATAAACTTTCAAAATTTACAGAAAATCCTGTAAATATGAAGTCAGGTAAATTTATTGCGAAAAATTACCTTTCTAAGGCATTTGATGCATTAAACTGGAGATTCCTTCGGAAGAATTTGAGGAATTTGGATTTTGTAATGACTGCTGACAGCTCATTGAGCAGTGTATTACCACAACCATCGTACAAAATTGTAAATAGAAAAAAAGAACAACAACTCTTCCCCAATAAAAAAAACAAGGTGGCCTGCTTTCTTTGTACTTATATATCATTGACATGTCAATGATCCTTTACTAGACTTCTAATAGATACAAAGACTAAAGGTTTTATCCAGGGACTAAAGATAGCCATGATTGCATAATTTTACTCCAGTCGATCTATGAAAGTTGTTGAAATAGTTAACTAATACAACTAAAACGTCTTGGAAAATAAAAAGTTTAAAAATCGAGGACTTTTAAAATTAATACATGCAAATAACTACTGAAACCAAATAAATTTTT
This sequence comes from Papaver californicum, assembly GCA_023531435.1. Taxonomy (NCBI): domain Eukaryota; kingdom Viridiplantae; phylum Streptophyta; class Magnoliopsida; order Ranunculales; family Papaveraceae; genus Papaver; species Papaver californicum. The sequence goes on from JAJJMC010005141.1 coordinate 4,390,962, forward strand.
TTCTCAAAATCCAAAACCTTAATCCTAAATCGAGTACCTAGGGTCCTCCTTGAAAACTTTTATCCTTAGCTCTTTTTCATCTCATTAACAACTTCAATTCAAAGTTGCGGACCTGGAAAATTAAATTTTCATACCAAATAGGAAAATATATCGTGGTTAAAATTGTCCACAATACCATTCATATATACCGAATAAACGATTTATAACTTCCAAAAACTACCATCAATCAACTCGATACAAATGAACATTAATTCTGGTTAAACCGGTCAACACAATAAATGGCTCAACTTAATTATTGGGTTACCATATAGGATACCGTCATTTACATTTAGTTCCATGTAATAGAATTACCTAGAATGTATCTAACTTAGCCATTGTAAGTATTTAGTATTACTACATGATGGAGGTATTTCTTCAAAATTTCTGTAAATAAGGACCACTAGTCTCCAATCCAAGGGTCAAACACCAATATATAAGATCTAGTTTTTTATCTCCATATCGTTTTTTTTTATTGTGATATGTTAAAGGTGTATGTTGTATAGATTATAACAGCTAAATTTAGGCTCTGATACAATAAGTTTGACCTTAATTTCCCTTCTGCAAGTAACATCCATGTATAGCTTCTTTTCTAGCTTATTATTTTGTTTTATGCTAAACAAAAGGGTGAATCTATCGAAAACTCCTAAGATTTAACATGTAACAACGAACTATAGGTCAAGATCTTGGGAATTACTTCAATCTACCCTCATATTAACAATCGATACATTAACATGCCTTTTTTTTACAATTAGCAACTTTGCCCCTTCGGTTAATGCAACCGTCTGGGCCCATAATTTTGGTCAATGGCTCGTTGAACTCAGTCAATTTCTCACCATTTAAGAAGATACTCCCTCCGTTTCAAGAAAAGAGTTACTTTCTCTTTAAATTTTTGTTCCAACAAAAGAGTTATTTTCATTTTTCAACATAACAAACTTTTAAAACTACCCTTGTTATTTTAAGAAATGTTATTATTCTCATTATAAAGATATATGTAGTATTGAACTTTTTGTTAGGATAAATCTGGAAATAAATTATAAAAGTTATTCTCTCTCACCTTGCCTTAATAATTGTGTAAATAGGAAAAGTAACTCTTTTCCTGAAACGGAGGGAGTATAATATAACATATTGCATATTTACCCTTAAAAATAACTTTAAAAAAAGAAAAATCATATCTTTCCTAATTTCCCGTCTTCTTTGTTTCCCGATTCTCATGTTGTTATTAGTGTCCCAATTATTTTTTATTTTCTGTTTCTTCATGGATTTTATAAGAGTTCATATATGAAGATAGAGAAAACGAGGAAGATTTCTGTAGTATATAAACTAAGATGCAGTACTCTTTTAAATATCTTGTGGATGGATTTGCTTAAGGGATTTCCTTCTCTTGAATTTCTATTTGCAAATTGGTTTAATTGGTTAGTCAATTGTTTATTTTTGTTAACCAAATTGTTTGATGAATCTAATTTGTTACTGTCGTGTTGAAATTCTTCAAATTTATGATAATGAGTTTGTACCAATTCATTCAATGCATGATTATATGGACCTGAATTAATCAATTAGGGTTTCTATATGTCAATTTGAGGTTTCCTAAATCAGGGTTCTTAAGAAATTTGAGGGTTTCATCATATGAAGTGAATAGTTGTTGTTTTTTTTTGTATGAATTGACAATTTTTCACATTAAATCGATTCCATTGTAATTGGTATTCCTTATTAAATTGATTCTTAGGACTTGAATTAAATTGATTTTATTGCAATTAAAATTAGGGTTCTTTGTTTTAGTAAAGAACATATTATTTACCAAAATTAAATTGGAATTTTTGTTAAGGTTGTTTAAGTCATTTTACAGCTGATATAAACTGCCATCCAGACAACAATTCTTTTTAGGCGTTTTTCTTTTTCTTAAAAAAAAAACGAGAGGGAAAAGATCAATGTGAGGGTAAGTTAATTAATTTGAAAAAGAAAACAAAGGTATTTTAATTTAGTAATTTTAAAAATGATTTATTACCAAAAATTGTCTTGTTATCTAATTTATCTTGATGGGACCAAAGGGTCACTAGTCTATATTGGGGCAAATCCATTTTTCACTTCTTAGTGAATGAGAAACCCTTGGTTAGTCCCACATTGAACAAACCAAAGATGAAGTCTATCCATATTACCACAAAGGTTGCACCTAAGGGAAAGAACTTGTGTATTGGATATGGACTAAGGGAATGGGCTAGTGGGCAAACTCACACATGTTCGAAGCACCGAAGCACGCGGTCCGTTGACTTGCGGAGCTTGCGTATGCGTGCGTGTGTTTTTGCGTGAGCTGGCATGTGCCCGACGAGTGCCCGACGTGAGCTCGACGTGTGCGCAGCGTGTGCCTATCAAGACTTAATGGTTTTTTATTTTAAATTCCTATAATAAATATTAAAAAACCGTTTTATGGGAATTTATGGGAATTTATGGGAATTAAATAAAAAGATTTTTCATAAATACAATTTAATTCTCTTCTCTCAAATTTGCCTATAAAATAAAAAGAAAATTTTCATTTTTCCTCACCCCAGTCGCAGCTACTATCCTGACGACTTTTCCCTTCTTCTCGCTTTGTGTGCACGTAGTTTTATTTTTCTTTCTTATTCTGCTGTTAAGTTCGCAACGGGCCAACGAGTTTTTGCTAGCTGGGTTGGTATCAGGTGGTTTTATCCTGGATTCGATTTGTCATCAATAGTGGTATAGCAACACTCTTTCTAGAGGTGTACCCGATAAATATCGAGTTAAGGGCAGTCTGTTGAACATGCGACTCCATCTTTCTGTGTGTGTGTGATTGTCTGAGTGTTCTAAGTTTTTCTAACCAATAACCCATTTCTATTCTCTGTTTGGTTTGCTCATTGTTACAAGAATTTTATCCAACAATCTTAACTCGATATTTGATTAAATTTGTAACAATGAAAACGAGAAATAATTATGGAACCAGTCGCCCACTGTTTTACTTCGTTCTTTCTTCGGATCGATTCGATCAAAGAGAAGATGATACCAACGAAATTATTAGCAGAATCGATTTCAACAAAGTGCATAATGTCATCTGGTGCATGAATCCTCTTTGACGGAGATTGAAATTCATGAGGAAGTGAAATTAATGGGATTTTTTTGATTTGGGAACTGGGATCATTACTGGGTAAGAAAAAGAAACGGGAGAATTCAATGGGGGGAAATCAAAGGAGCAGAAGGCATTTCCAGTTTCATTTATAAAAACTCCAAAAAGACAAGCTTAGGGATTTCAAATTTTTTTGGTCCAAGAGAAAAGACATTAATGGCAGGGCATCCAGTGAAAGGATTTTACTTCGATGTTGTTGTTGAACTTGATTTTTCTGCTGATGGTGATGCTATTGATTCTTCTGTTCAGAAGGCTTGGGATTCATTTGGAACAATTCTTGCATATTAGAGATGCTGTTGAGAATAGATCTGTTGGTTCAATATTATTGGATGGGTTAATCAAGAACAACACAGATAGGAATGATTTACTTGCAGTTGCAGAAGATGAGAACAACTTGAGAAGGTTGAGACCTTCCAATCTTTGAATTAGAAGTTGCTATGAGAACAGGGAAGGAGACTCGATCGAAATTTCTGATTGGATTTCTCCTTTTCGCTTTGATAAGTTCTTCATCAATTGCCCTAATTTCAACTCAACCAGCAATTCCCAAAGCAATTTCGGATCTGGAAATATGGAATTAAAAACCCAAATTACCATCAGCTATATACCTTATATTTAAATCTAAGTTTAAAACCTATACTTCAACTGTTGATATTGTTCTTGAATCCCTCGACAACGTCACTACCAAGCTTCTTATAAAGCTGCAGAATGGAGCTTTTGTAGAAGCCGTGATAATGAGATGATTCTCGTTTGGGGATGTGACGGAGAAAGAAAGGGAGATGGAGTTTGTGGAAAAGGAAGATCGGTGACGATGAGGGTAATCCGCTAGGGTGTAAAGAAGAATCTGTAAAAGACCATTTTGCCCCTTCTCCATACATATGGCTCACATGCTTGTCTAGAGGTTTCCTTTATCTCTACTATTTATGCCCAACAAAATTATAAGGGATGACTAAATGGACTTGGGCACTCAATTTGGATTGGGATCGAATTTAAGGTCCTAGAAAGGTGGTCATCCGGGGTTCGTTTGTTTCCTTCGTTGGACAGAAGGTGTTCAATTCATGTTTGATTGTGAATCTGGGTTATCTGCTTCTGGTGGTTTTCGGAGGCAGTTTTCTTGGTCGTTAAATTACGGAATTTTCGGAGGCAGTTTTCTTGGTCGTTTTAAAGGAAGCAACAGAAACTGAATAGCAACGATAATCAAAAAATATACAGGTATGATTTATTAATTATAATCATAATATATTTTTAATATATGAATCGTATGCATGCTGTCTTGAAATTATTAAATCGGTTAATACACTCAAATTAACAACCGTAGGTCACGTTTGATGAAACGTTGTTATGCACTAAAATTTATGCACTAAATTTAATGCATAAAATCAAGACAATTATTATACGCATAATAAAACGTAGTTATCATGCACTAAAATGATTTAACATGGAATATGCATGGGTGTTGATTATTTGATTATAAATAAATCATATTTATATTATAGTTAGGCAATATTTTATAGAAATCGTCAAGATTTTATTTATAGAGAAATAAAATAAAATAATGCTAATTGTTATGAAAAACAACAAGAACAAGTTTTTTGGTACAATGTCTGAAGTCAAATTGCTAACTAATATGAGAGACTGGTGGGTAGACTCTGGTGCTACCAAGCATGTCTGCGGAAACAAAGATGTGTTCACCTCCTATCAGAAGGTAGGGGAAGGAGAAATGCTCTATATGAGCAACTCGTCCGCAACACAGGTTGCGGAAAAAGGCAAAGTTGGGCTGAAGCTCATTTATTGGCAAAACTCTCACATTGAAGAAATTGTTCATGTTCCCGACATCTGTAAAATTCTTGTATCTTGTAGTATATAAGATGATAAGGGTTTTTATGAATCTGGGAAAAATAGTGTAACTCAGTGTAAAGAGCTATAAGACGTAGGGTTTACAAATTAGATGTAACCTCAATTTAAATAAATAAAATTGATTCCTTTTATGTTTGTGTGTCATTGAATGTTTGACATGGCAGACATGGTCATGTTATTCAATGAACAATTTGGCGAGCATAGGCTGCATTCCCAAATTTATTTTGGAAAGTAAACATAAAGGTTAAATATGCATAAAATCTAAATATGCTAAAATGTCTTATAAGAAAAAATGTTCAGGAAAAATTCTAAACCCTTAGAATTGATTAACTCAGACCTAGTTGACTTGAACTCAGTTCAAACTAGAGGTGAAATTATAATCCCTTAAGGAGATGATAAAACCATGAATTAGTTCAGGACTACCTGCGAACTTGCGGGGGGAGGTCGTCCTCTCAGCTTGCCATGTACTGAAAAAAGTACTTATTAAAGGATCGGATATATCTCCAAATGAATTATAGAAAGGCAGACAACCCTATTTTGTATACTTCAAAAATGTGGGGGTGCTTGACTAAGGTTTCTATCCCTCCACCTAAGATGACATAGATATGACCCCAAAACTGTTGATTGTGTCTTCATAGGATATCCTGAACACACTACATAA
>JAJJMC010005141.1:4423018-4551801 GCA_023531435.1 Papaver californicum
AGTCTTCTTTGAAGAAGATTAACTTGAGGAGTACAATTGAAGAAATTTCTAAATTGACTCCAAACACTATAGAAGATATAAAAGCAGCTGAGAGAGTAGAATTGGAGATCAATAAAAGCCAAGACTCAATTGATGACAAATTTCTTCAGCAAATGGAACAAGAGTATGAAACCAAAACTTCTACTACAAAACCAAGTAGTAAAGGGATGTGCTACTACTCTGTTCTAAACATGGCAACAGATATAATTCATTTAGAAGATCAAGTGCCTAATTTCAATCTGCAATTGACTGACAATGAGAGTGACGGAGAAGATGGTGAAGACATCAGTCCAGAAAAGAAATTAAGTAACATAATCTCAAGGATGAGAAAAAACAAAAGAGCCATGAATGCACTTGTGAAGATGAAGGATTATACACCTGGAGATGGTAAAAAAAAATAAGAAAAAAGACTCGGTGTGTGAGCAGAAATCAAAAGAAAAATACAAAAAAAAAAAGAGAAAGAAAAGCTGAAACCCGTGGATAACTTAAAGCTTATGAACCTGTTGGGTTCAAAAGAAAAACAGTTGGTGTGCAAATATTTTAGAACGCACAATGAAAGGTCAGTGGAACTCATACAATTGTTTTTTTGGTTACATAATTTAAACATTAAATTCAATTAAACATGCTAAACTATTCTTCATAACAGGGACATGGCATGGGAGAAAGTAGATATGAACATGTATATTTCAGGAAAAGCTATCAATAACTTGGTAAGAAAAGGTGAAATTGGAGGTGATATAATTGAGTTCTACATGCTCAAGTTGCAAAAAAACATAGCCAAGGACATCATGAAATCAGATGGAACACCTAAGTACAAAAGGGCGGTTTTCATAAACACATATGTATATGTAAGTTTCATATAACTTATCTTATACAAGTTTCATTATCAACATATTCATAAAGAAGAAAAAATTCATCTGTTTCAGTTACAATTTCCAGTGAAAAAATGAATTTTTGGATGGAACCCGAATAGGTTTCATTCAACAATGTTGGTGATTTTTTAAAAAATGAATGTTTTGATGGAACCAATAAATGTTTATGTTCCATCCAATTCTGTGTATGTGTTGAAACCAATAAATGTTTATGTTCCATCAAATTATGTTCTATTTGTGAAAATTGTTTAATTGCTAAGTATACAGGTTCAACAAATGTTTCTCATTCTGATTTTTTTTTTGAATTTCAGACACTTCACTCAATCGGGAGAAGTTGCAAGACTGTGATTGAAGATTTCATTGATAAAATGGATTACAATCCAGAATATATATTCATTCCAATACTGACAAAACTGAGTGAAGTGACATATCATTGGACCTTGTTAGTCTTTGATAATGAGACCGGAGAATTCAGTCACTACAACTCAATGGCCTCAACTGAAGATGAATGCAGAAAAAGTGCTGAAAGCATGAAGGAAAGGATGGTGTCAGCATTCATCAAACATCTATTAAAGCTAAACCTGGAACCAACCAGTCAACCAAATGATTTTATTTTGAACAACCCTTTATGCTGCCAACAAGATGTGTAAGTACTTTCTAAAAATAACTTAATATATTTTCATTAAAATACTTTTTGTATTTTTCAATCTAAATATATTCATTTGTTAATTTCAGGAATGATTGCGGACTTCATATTTGTTATTACATGAAAAGCTTATTGAAAGAAAATTTTTCATCCGAAGAGCGCATAAGACAAAAGGTGCAAAATATGAGACCCAAGTTGGCATATAAAATAATCAGTGATAGAGATGAAGAATAATACTGATTGTGTGTTAAAAAGAGAAAGGTTGAAACTTAGGTTGAAAATATGTTAATAATTTGGTTTATGAAAATGTAAAAATGGTAGTTAGAAGAAAAACATCTTATTAAGTTTTAGTCAGTATTTTTATCAATCAATACTTTCATTTGATCTTATTACAGTATCATTTATGAGAAATGTTGAACAATATTTTTTCTGTTTCATTTATGAGAGGTTTCAGCCAATGAAGGTGTACATGAACATAATGATGCACTGAAACCGATAGAGGTTTCAGCCAATGAAGGTGTACAAGATTAAAAAATGCACTGAAACCTAAAGAGGTTTCAGTCAATGAGAATGAAAATTAACATCAAATGAGAATGGGTGGAACCTATATATAGAAAAACATATGAAAAAGATAGAGGTTTAATCCAATAAAGGTGTACATGAACATATAATGTTGCACTGAAACCTGGAGAGGTTTCAGCCCATAAAGGTGTACGAGAACAAAAAATGCAACTCTTAAAACAACCTGTAACTCTGAAAAATGAAAATTTTACTGTAAATAATATGAATAGTGAAACAAAGAGTAGTCTAACAAAAAACAAATGAATGAAAAAATAAATGAATTGTTAAACTAAAATCATATTTGTCGCGCAGGGCATGTTCTACGATTATGGGTACTCAAAACATGGCAACTACTACAAGTTCTCATCTTCTTGTTAGGAACTAAACCAGTATTAGGAATTCTCTTCTTCCTAGGACGCCCAGGTTGTGGTAGAACATCATGACAAAGAACAATAGAATTTGGAGACACAGTCGTAGGCTTTTCAACTGTGGGGACATGATTGATTGGTCTTGCATAAGATTCCCGATAAAACTTTACTGTAAAGTAGAATTCAACATACTTATACGGGTCTTCTCCATTTAACATGATATATCGGATGGCGTGGGCGCAAGGAAAACCATTGATGCGCCAACGGTTGCAAGTACATGTTCTTTTTTCCAAATCAACCTTCTGTGTTAAAGTAGAATGAACTTCAAAAACATATTGTGAAGATTTGGTGACAGAGTATTCACGGCCATGCATCTTGTTATTGTACAACTCAGTTTCAAACTCTGGACACAAAGTTTCTCGCCACTTAAATAATGTTGCACATTCATCCCGACGTACACAAAACTGATTCATAAGCTTCACTCTAATCTCATCAACCATAAACACTATAGGCTTATATCGCTCTTCAACGATCCAACTATTGAAACTCTCAGCAATATTAGAACACAACCTACCATAACGACAACCCGGGAAATAAACATTTGCCCATTTATCAACAGGAGATCTACTAAGATAATCTTGTAACTTCTGATTTTTTACCTGCAACAGATTCTGCCAGCTCTCTGTAAATTTTATATGTGTATTAGCATACGCACATTTTTCAAACAACCCAAGAACACAATTGTTATAAACCTTACTACACTTCGGCAAGCGTATTAATATTATTCTTCATATGCCAATAACACCAACCATGAGAAGCATCAGGGAATACATCGGGGATCTGATTCACCAAACCAGAACCTCGATCACTTACAAAAGTAAGATTTTTGCGAAAAGGAGAAAGTACTTGCTTCAAATTCTCCAAAAACCATTTCCAGTTGTCATCATTCTCAGAAGAAACCGCAGCATAAGCAAAAGGATAGATTTCTGATAAAAAAAAATAGAAAACCAAATTGTCAGGTGTTTCATACATATAAAACTTACACTGAAACCTAAAGAGGTTTCATTTATCTGAACTACATTTTACAGCAGAAAACTTCTGTTTTAATAAAATTTCAAGTAGAAAAAAACTCAGCATATAAAATAAACAATGAAACCTACAAGGGTTTCATACATATGAATTGCAGTTTTCTGAAGAGAATGTCTAAGCATATAAAAACGCACTGAAACCTATTGAGGTTTCATATGTATCAGTTGCATTTTTCAGAAAAATAAAAAGACAGAAACCTATTTATAAACTAAGAAACAATATAAACAATGTCTAAGAGAGTTACCGTCATTCCCGGATAAACCTGTCGCTGCCATGATATGACCAAGGTATTTACTCTTCAAATGAGCTACATCGAGGAATAACAACGGACGACAATAATTGAATCCACGAATGCATGCACCAAAACAAATAAACAATCTCTGAAATTTTTGAGTCTCATTATCAACTTCCAAAACAACACGAGATCCAGGATTGTTTCAGTCAGTTTCTTGGTATACCATTTCAAGTACATAAATGATTTCTCATTCTTTCCCCATGTAATATTCATTGCATGCCTCTTCCCTGCATATGCATGATAATGACTAATGTCAAAGCCATACTCTCTTGTAAACTGATCAATAATATCCTTTGTCTTCTTCTTTGGATTCTGTTTAATTTCTTCAACAATCAAACTACTAATAAGTTTCTTCGACAAGTGTGGTCTGTTAACAACACCACCACAACATGTGTGCTTCTTATTTAACTCCTTGATAATAAAAGGACTACCTTCAACACCATCAATGGAAACAACATATAAAAACCATTTACATTTGTCTTCTTCTTTCTTAGAACAACAGGCACCAATCCTCAACTTCTCATTCCTTGTAATCTTAAAAGAAACCCCGGATACAGCATGATATTTCAATAAATCAAGACGAATTTGTTGAACACCTCCATTAAAAATCTGATTGACACCATGAAAAAGACCAAACCAATGCGCAGACTTCAACGGTTCTTTGGCTTTAGAAGAGACATCATAGTCAACTAATTTTGAAAGTGTTGAATGCTCAAAAGATACATTTCCTAAACTTCGTTGCTGCTCATATGGTATGACTGATGAAAATTCTGAACTAGATGATTCATCTGTATACTTCACATGTAACTCAATAGATGGAAGCTTGTTAAACACAGTAAATAAAGCAACCGATTGGAGATCAAAATCAGTATTGATAACCTTTTTTTGATCACTAACTATGTGAAAAATTTCAATAGAAAGAGAAGATAATTCACTCAATCTTGAACATATAGTAGACTTCAAATCACAAACACTTGATTGAAGACCAACACGAAAAGAAAACATATCATCTTTGTGAAATACAACAGCAAGAACAGATTACATGACCTACAGGAAAGCATGAAAACGGAATAGGTTTCAGTGTATGTGAATACAAAAAAAAAACAACAAAAACTGAAAAATGAATATTGACATCAACAAAAATAGCAAAAATGTGATTCGAACACAAACATGAAACACATGTATGAAACCGAAATAGGTTTCAGTGTATGTGAATATAAACAACAACAACAAAAAAAATGAATATTCAAAATAAAAACATAAAAAAAAGAGGACTGAAACCGATAGAGGTTTCAGTGTATGTGAATACAAAAAACAACAAAACAACACAAATTTGATTAACTAACGTACAAAGTAAAAATGTATGAAACCGAAATAGGTTTGAGTGTATGTGAATACAAACAACAACAAAAATGAATATTGACATCAAAACACAACAAACAAAGGACTGAAACCGATAGAGGTTTCAATGTATGTGAATACGAAAAACAACAACAAAAACTGAAAAATGAATATTGACATCAACAAAAATAGCAAAAATGTGAAGATAGGATCAGGAATTATAATTAACTGAGTATATAGAGCTGAAAAGATTGAAAGAAAAAGAAACAAATGTTCGCAAAATAATTCACTGTTTCTTTTCTTCATTTCATCACGAAAAAAATGAACAGAAACAAAAAATAATTTGATTTAGAATGAACAACCAAAATCAAAACGTGGATTATCAAAAAACAACCAAAAATAAAAAATCATGAATTAGAATTACCTGAGTATATAGAGCTGAACAGAGTGAACGAAGAAGAAACTGATGTTCGAACAAGAATACCTGTACAGAGTGAAGTTCCTATAGAGAGTGTTGCTTGAGATGATCGAAGATGTATACAGTAATGATTCCAAAAAATGTTGTTGAATGAATGTATGTTCTTCAATTATACAACAGCAACAACGAATTCAAAATACAGGAACTGATTTTGATTTTAAGAAGATTTCAAAAATCAGATTTGAAAGAAGAACAAAATGAAAGAAGCATCAGGGAATTTGGAGGAGAAGATAAATTTTTTGTTTAAACCCTAGACGAATTTGGAGGAGAAGATATTAAGTTGTTGACAAAATCAGATTTGAAACTTTTTGAAGAAGATTTGATTTTGTTAGATTTTACTTACATTTTAAAAAAGGTATAACTTATATAGAAAGGGCAATTATGGTATATTAAAAGTAGTTAAAATCAAAATATAAATAGAATTAAATTTAAATGGGAATTTTGTCACCTTTTTTATGAAAATTGTTTTTTCTTATAACAAATAATAGTGATGGGTTTTGTGTGAGAGTTAATTGGTCAACTAGTTCTTTTATGCCATGTTTTGTAAAAAAAAAGCAAAATTTGGTATAAAAAACCAAGGTGAACAAATTTAGCATGCAAAAAACCTCCTATATTATCTTTTATAAAGAAAAATTATTTTCATTAAAAATGAGACAAAAACTCCATTTCACATAATACTAATTAAATTTAGATTTTAATAATTTTTTATATATCCGAATTGCCCTTTCTATATAATCTATAACTTTTAAATGGAAATAAAATCTTAAAACATAATCTTCGTATGAGAGAAGAATTCTGCTACAAATCTGATTTTCTGAAAAACCGAAGCACATCTTCTCCAAATTCGGCTAGGGTTTCAACAAAATATTTCTTCTACAAATATGATTCATGAAATTTAATTGAAGATTTGTATTCATTTTTGTTCCTGTTTAATTGAAGATTTGAGTTCCTATTTCAAATTTTGTTGTGTAAGTGAAGCTTTGAGTTCGTTGTTGGTTCTGCTTAATTGAAGAACATAAATTCTAGCTTCAAATATGAACATAAATTCTATCTTCACCGATTCATCTGAAACAGTTTCAAATCCATTGTTGATTTGAAGAACCGAGTTCGTATTTTTTAAGCGATTCTCGAACATCACTCTCTTTTCCGTCTTCTAACTTCATTTGTATTTCATCAGGTAAGTTCTAGTTTTCGATTTTTTGATTTTGGTTGTTATTTGATTATCAAATATTCGATTAACCGAACTCAAAGTTGTGTTCCTTTCTGTTCAAGTGAAGAACAGGAACTGTAACTATTTTTTTGTGTGTTTTCATGATTATTACTGTATTTTCAGTTTTGATGATTCTTACTGTATTTTTCAGTTGTTATTTGATCATATTCTCACTCTGTTCAAGCTTTTGTATTAGTTTAATCATTCCTCTGAAACTGAAATCCAACTTTCAAATGTTGTTGGTGGTGTTGTTGTTTATATTCACATACAGTGAAACCGTTTTTGGTTTCATACTTTTTCCTGTATATAATTGGAATCAGAATTTTGTTATGTTTTTGATGTTAATTTTCAATTTTTGTTGGTGTTGTTGTTTATATTCACATACAGTGAAACCGTTTTGGTTTCATACTTTTTCTTTGTATATAATTGGAATATGACGTTACCTTGTTATGTTTTTTATGTTAATTTTCAACTTGTCTTCCCTTTTCTCTTTTTGTTTTTTCTCCAACTTTTTCTGTTGATTTTTGCTCACACACCGAGTCTTTTTTCTTTTCTTATTATTAGCATCTCCAGGTGTATAATCCTGCATCTTGACAGGTGCTTGTATTCTCCTTTTGTTTTCTCTCATCCTTGAGATTATGTTACTCAATTTTTTGTCGGGACTGATGTCTTCACCATATTCTTTCTCACTGTTAGTTTCCGTCAATCCCAACTTGAAATGAGGCACATCATCTTCTAAAGCAATTACATCATTTGCCATGTTTGCAACAGAGTAGTAGCACATGCCTTTACTACTTGGCTTTGATGTAGAAGTCTTGGTTGCATACTCGTCTTCCATTTGCTGAAGAATAGTTTCATCAATTGAACCTTGGCTTTGAGTTGACACTTCAAACTTTGTCTCTGGCTTTGATGACGAAATTTTCTTCGCTTCCAATTCTACTCTCTCAGCGACTCTGATATCTTCTATAGTGTCTAGAGTCAATTCAGAAATTTCTTCTATTGCACTCCTCGAGTTACTCTTCGTCAAAGAAGATTCAATTTGTTCAACCACTTTTATATCTTCAATTGTGTTCGGAGTTAACTCCGAAACTTCTTCCATTATACTGTCCTTGGCTTGCTTCCCTTTGATTTCAGATTCTACCTTCTCAGCCACCTCCAAATCTTCAATTGTGTTCGGAGTTAACTCTGAAATCTCTTCAATCTGAACTTCATGATTTGAATCCTCTTCAGGTTCCACTGCGTCATGTTGCTCCTGAACATCTTCATGAACTGAAAACTTTTCAGGTTCCACTGCATCATGTTGAATCTGAGCTTCTTCATTAGATGAAACCTTTTCAGGTTTCACTACATCATTCTTCTCCTGGACTTCTTCATGAGCTGAAACCTCTCAAGGTTCCACTGCGTCATGTTGATCATGAACTTCTTCATGAGCTGAAACCTTTTCAGGTTCCACTCCATCATGTTGTTCTGTTTCTTCAAAAATATTCATTACCTGCAATATTTATTGATTTCAGAAAAATTAGATTCAATGACAACAATCAAATCAAATCAAATCAATCAAAACAAAACAAAGTATAGTAAATTATCACCTCATCATTGTTAGACTTTTGTTCTCTATCTTCTTCAACCTCTAAATTCACATCATCTTGTTCTACCATTGCATCCACAATTTTTATAGTATTGGTTATTAATTCCTCCATATCTTGTTCAGTGTATGAAACTGTTTCTGCTTCATCTCGCTTACGTTTCTTTCTCATGTAAGTCTTCCTCGCTGGTTCTAGTTCTAACTTATCTTCAGCATCATATTTTGTGTGAATTGATTGATCTTCTTCCGAAAGCCCATTGTTACCAACGCTTATAAGCTTTTCAATCAAAATTCTTGACCACTTATATTTTTCCTTGTATGTGGTATCTTCATTTCCAGTTTCAACACTCACTTCATTTCTATCACCAATAGTCTCTTCATTTTTTTCACAACCAATATCTTCATTTCTTTCACCAACCATCTTTTCATTTCTTTCAGAACCAATATCTTCATTTCTTTCACCAACCATCTCATTATCCTCTTCATTTGTTTCACCACCAACATCTGCATTTTCCTCTTCATTTCCTTCACTATCTATGTACTCTTCAAACTGAATTTCCTCTTCCTCTATACGCTGGACCAAGCATATTTCTTGTTTCATTATATTGTAACATGAAGGATCCCTGACGGTAACCCACATCCATCTGTGGAATATAAGACAAGTTATGATTAATAAGTTGGTATTAATAAACTATGAAACCTTTTTTGGTTCCATAGTTTTGCTTTTTCATCTTGAATAAGGTGCAGACATTAAAAATTATAAACAAACAAGAACTGTTGTTGCTTTTACCTTGGAGAAAATTTCTGGTTTGTTAGAGAGATCATCAAAATTATTCACCAATTGCTTGCTTATTTCATCAAGCTCCATCTAGCGAACCTTGCGTACATTTCGCTCTTATCTTGTCTCAAAGTGATGTTTGTCATCTCATCAAACCAATACTGTAAAAAACAATACATAATTCAACATTTAAATTAGTAATCAAACTCGGGAAAAATAAAAAACAAACATTTTATGAATCAAAAGAAACAGAAATTAACTTACCAGTGGGTAAATGACGCAACCTGATACATTATCAACTTCTTCAGCTTTAATTATAGACTCAATTAGATTTTCATGCAAAACATCAGGCCAACACACTTCATTCATCTCAAATACTTGGTACAAGTATTTTGTAGTCAGATTCTGCCCACCTTTGTTTGGGAAAAATATCGAAACCAAGAGATAGAGTATGAATAGCTTGACGAAGTCTTCATCTTTGGTTTCATCTGCTGTTGTTTCCATCATAGCTCTGACAATATCAGTTTTCCTCATCTTCTTAGCTCCTTTAAAATACTCAACTGAAACATGTTCACCTTTTTCTTCAGATCAACATCTTGGTGTATATCTACATTCTTCATCATTTCTACACCAAAGATGACAGCGAACTGTTCAGGTGTTGTCCGTAGTATCATATTCCTTGCTCTCATCAATTTGAAACAATCTGGTTTATCACCCTTGACAATTCTATAAAATGACCCTAAGATCATCTAAACTGCTCTTGTCGTTTTCTTTAATTTTTCTGCTTGAAAGGTACCATCGAAGAACGATTTGAAGAAACGCCAGAATGGACATGCACAAGTGCCTTCATGTGTTTTTTTTAGTTTGTATCAATGCTTTTATTTTTGGTGCCTCTGTACACAAATGTTGTAATGAGCACCTGTATGGATCTGGATTTTTTTTCATGTTACAGAATAAGTAAACCATTAGCACAAACAGAACAGAATAGGATGAAACCTTTTTGGGTTCCATCAAAACATGCATTAAGTAAAAAAACACCAACATTTTTTAGTCACAACCATACACAGAATAGGATGAAACCTTTTTGGGTTCCATCAAAACATGCATTATGTAAAAAAACACCAACATTGTTAGTCACAAACATACACAGATTAGGATGAAACCTTTTTGGGTTCCATCAAAACATGCATTTTCTAAAAAACACCAATATTGTTGGTCACAAACATACACATATTAGGATGAAACCCTTTTGGGTTCCATCATAATACCAATTAAGTAAAAACCACCAACATTGTTGTTCACAGGCATACACAGAATAGGACGAAACCTTTTTGGGTTCCATCAAAACATGCATTTACTAAAAAACACCAACACTGTTGGCCACAACAATACACAGAATAGGATGAAACCTTTTTTGGTTCCATCAAAACATGCATTTATAAAAAACCACCAACATTGTTGGTCACAAACATACACAGAATAGGATGAAACCATTTTTGGTTCCATAACAATACGCATTAAGTAAAAAAACACTAACTCTGTTGGTCACATCCATACACAGAATAGAATGAAACCTTTTTTGGTTTCATCAGAATACCAATTAAGTAAAACAACACCAATTCTGTTGGTCACAACCACACACAGAATAGGATGAAACCTATTTAGGTTCCATCACAATAAGTTAGGTTAAAACAGATCAAACCTAAATGTTGCTACAAACAGATGAAACCTAGATGAAAATCAATGAAACCCAGTTTCAGAAAAATATAACTGAAACCTAACTACGAAACCTGTAATTTCGAATGAGATGAAACCTTATTAACCAAATACATCGATGAAACCAAAATCGCGAAACTAAAAATCATAAACATGCAGAATATGATAAAACCTTATTAACCAAATGCATTTTGATTTTCAACCATAAACAATCACAAAATATGATGAAACCATAAACTTCGATTTACCTTTCATAGATTCTTGTTTCTTAACTGGTTTATTGAGTTTTTTCTTCATCTTCTTGTCTTGTTTCTTCACCATGTTTAATGATCTTCAGTGATTTTTTTAAGGTTTAAACTGTGAAAGAATTGAATGGAAACTTCAGGTAGATTATGATGAGTTAAAAGTAGAAGACTCAATTCTACTGTTGATGATCAACAATCGTTTTAGAATCAGAAATTTAGGTTGATTACGACTCAAATTCTACTGTTGATGATGATTTAAGTGATGACTTTTGTTTCAGGGAGATTAATGTGATGATTTTTTTATATGATTGATGATGATGATGATGTTGGTTCAGGTGTTTTTCTCTGATGATTTTGAAACGATGAACGGTATGATTTTGAAAATAGTAGATGATAGAAGTTAAGAGGGAAATAATGGCGTTAATCAAGGAAAGATGGGCGTGCGTGGTTAAGTGGGCGTGACCAGTTAATGAATTTGGGCTGAATTATAAGTGAGGGTAATATGGATAGTTGGTTTATAATAGGGTTTTTGTGTCAAATTTATTTGTTGGGTTTTATGTAGTTGGATAGTGACATCTTTAGGCTTATAACCCACGCCCTGAAAAAAAAATAAAAAAAATAATTTAGTCCCCATAAATAAATTATCAGTACTTAATTGGGTTCCATCCCCTTTGGATTAGTAGCGGGTATTTTTAGGCCTATCATGTGAAAGGATATGAGGAGATAATTTTTATACTATTTTATTGGGTGGTACGTTAAGTATTTTAGATAAAATTATAGAGTTTACATGGTATTAAAGGACGAGATTAAAAGGTGTAAAATATAGCTCCACACGATGAAAAATAAGCCGATCTAGAATAGCCTGTGCAAATTTGATCCAAACAACAATAAATATGTATTTGTTTTACTGCCGATTTAAATAAAATAAAAAAGTATAAAATCATATAACCAAGAACTATACTAAATCATAATGTGGCTTGTTTTTTATTTTTAAAAGCTAAATTGTTATGTGGTCAATTTTAATGCATGAAAATAACAAGATAGTGAGGAAAAGCATTTATAGGCTTGGATTTTAGGGTGTGTTAGTGGAGACAAGGCCTAGACAGAACTGGGTCCTATACGGTCATACATGTAGCACTGCCTAAGGTCATCTCTGGTTGGGTATTTTTCTTACAAGGCAAGAAATTCGTAGAAATATTTTTGTTTTACTGGAGAAAACATATTTATTAAGTAAGAAAGTACAGTGTTGTTAGTCCGAAAAATGTGCTGACATGTAGCATCTGGAAGACCGACTAAGAGGTTCTTGCATTGAGGAATGTGATGTCTTTAGCGTGCTTCCTTGGTCACCGAATCAACCAGTTGATCGTTGTTTATAATAAAAGGAGTTTCGTGATGTGGACTGTAATAAACGGCGTATAGACCAGTAATACTTCTCTCTCTCTCCATGGAGATGGAGATTTTACATTGGTGACGAAATCGACTAGGCATTAGCAGACAGAATTCGTTGTAAATTTTGCTTGAAACTAGGCTAACAAAGTGCTGGAGAAATAGCAGATTGACCGGTTGACAAACCATCAAAATAACAATACTTAACGAATAGAATGATTAGCAAGGGATTCATTCCCAAATAAAGAAGGAAATTGTTTTTTTGTTCTCGAATTCTTTGTATCCTGGGGTTTTTGTTTATGTTGTTAAGCTAAATTATAACTAACCAGAATAAAGTAAAATAAATTTATAAATCTATGAAATAAAGTATCTATCATAGGTATCGTCTTTTATCATCAAATATGTTATTATTCAAATCAATTTCAGCATTCAATCTATATTTATATCAATAACCCTAGAGCATCACATCGTATGAACTCGGATGAAATTTATTTTATAATCAAGTAACGCATGAGCTACTAAAATAATCTTTTTCACCATACAACTTGACGCAGTAGACACTTAATTTTGACCTATCAAGAGAAAAGATCTTTTTGAACTAGCTATTCTAACAACCTAGCACAAGAGCCACTCAGGTTTAACGTAGGTTAAACTTATATACATAATGGTATGGCAATCTCCCGTTTTTAACAACTATGACATTCTACTTGTGACTATGAGTTTTTAACAATTCCGGATCTCAAACCCTAGTCTAGCTATAAATATGAACTCATTTTCATTTAGTTTTCAACTTGAACAACAAACATTCAATCATACATATTGCTTGGATTCCCTATTTTCTCTAGGATGTATTACACTTCTCAATTCGAGTTGTTTCCATTTGCCCATTCATCTGTGGATGGTATGAGGCTGCAATCTTGTGCGTGATATGGTACTTCTTCGACAGATCCAGGAAAAATTTGTTTATGAAGTTTTATTCACCATCACTGGCTATGGATCTTGGGGGTCCCAAACCTTGTAAAAATTTATTTTCTTAACGAAATATGTAACTACTTTAGAATTGTTAGTTCAGATGACTTTTTAGCTTCCACTTATTTTGAAACATAAGCAACAACGAGAAAAATACAAAAATTAATAAAAATTAACAAATTGTCCCACAAAATCAATACCCCAAACATCAAAAACTTCGACGAGGAGAAATAATTTTTGTGGCATTTGTTTTCTAGCACCTAGGACCTAGTTTAGGATTGATGTGAGTTTTTCAAAAGCGTTTTTCTATTGTGCGTTGCTGTGTTGTGATTTGTAAAAAAACAGTTGAGCGTTTCGGAAACTATAAACCAAAAGGTAAAGCATATTAAAATATTAGCCAAATTATATTTGGTAAATATCAGGTTCAACTATTATTGTTGTAATAAATGCTAAAAACATAAATTTATCTCATAATAGTTTTATTATAATTTATTGGATTCAGAAGTAATTTAAATAATTTAATTTTAAAATATTAAATATATATTTAGTTTTTGATATACATACATATATATATATAGTATATTAAATTTAATAATAATGATTCTTATTTTTATTGTTAAAAAGTATTATTTTTACAATTATGATATATACTTATTTTTTATAGATATAATTTTTTAAAAATAAATCAAATTCAAATTTAATAAATATATGTTATTTATTTTCATATTTATTAATCAAAAAAAAATCAGTAAAAAAATATGATATTAAAAAAATAATTGTAGAAAGATTTGAGGATAATTTTCATCATTTATAAAATACAATAGCGATAGAAAGAGAAATCATCCAAGAAATTAATGTGGACCCATAGCATTTGTTTTTGGAGCTTTTAAAAAATCATTCTCCCTAGATTTTAAAAATTACGAATTTTGCAAATGTTTTTGCTAAAAGGAACTCTGAGAACACTTTATCAAATACATCTATAAAAAAATATTACTTAATATACATTTTGAAAGTGCTTTTAGAAAAAAAAAACAAAAAAAAACAATATAAAACCTACCATAAGTTACCTTTTCTTTGACATCAATCACAAGTATTACGAAACTGGTACATATCTTAAAGAATGTATGCAAATGGAAGTCCTTCTCAAGCATTTTGAGGGAAGTTCATCCACAAGCATATGAATGATAAAAAGTTAAGATGGAACAATTCTTAGATTCGGGCACACACCTTTGTAATAATTGGTCTGTATAATTTTTCCATAAGTATCGATCATCTCATATGTGTTGATTTGCAAACCTTCTTAAGCTTGCCTTTTTGAACATGAGATAAATAACATGGAATTTGTTTCGAAACCAAATAATTTACATTATTAGCATACCTCAATTGTAACTGATATCTCAATTAATTAAGAATTGTTGGTCATGTGGAAAGTTGTTACGCAGTGGAATATATTCTTCTTTTAGAATAAGAGGACTCGAGATTTTTAACAGTGTTCTCAAAAAATAATTATCTTTGATTTTGAGATCAAACTCTTATAAGAGTATAATCCATCGAATAAGCCTTTGTTCCGTTTCTTTCTTCATTTTTTTGCACGTCAGTTCCTAATTAAGTGTGGCATGATCAAAAAATAGAACAAAGTTCGTACTAATCAAATAAGAACAAAATTTTTCCAATGCAAAAACGATTGAAAATTACTCTTTTACGCCACTACTCTTTTACGATAGTGGCGTAGTAGATAACATGTGGTAGCTTTCCAATACTATTCCCCAAAACTGCACCAACCTCATAATCGCTAGCGTCATATATTAGTTTAAACAACTTGCTCCAATCCAGTGGTTAATGGTAGGGATTGTAATATTTTTCATACTATCGAATGCCTCCACATACTTCTCAGAGATTGTGAGAGTTTTTCATACTATTGAATGCCTCCACACACTTTTCATCAAAATCAAAACCACGTATTTTTGCAAGAGTTTGCACAATGGTGATGAAATGTCTGAGAATTCCTTGATAAACTTGCGATGAAATCCTGCATGGACAAAAGCATGGACTCCCTTCATAGTAGTGGGATGGGTTAAAACATAAATAAGATCTATCTTAGCTTTATCATCTAAAAGATATAATACGACCCTAAACGATGCCATGAGTTACCAGGAAATTACAATTGTCCAAATTAAGCTCGAGATTAGTTTCAACTTTCAACGTATATTTTAAGAATTAGTGTAAGGTTATAAGCAATGACCAAAAGAATCATCATACACACTAAAATCATCCATAAAAGCTTTTATGATGCTTTCAACATAATTGAAAAAATAATTACCATACACATTACACGAGTGACGGAGCCATAAATTTTATTTGGGTAGGGCATATTAGTATAGTTGGTTAGTTAAATACATAGTCACAAATTAATTATTAATTAAAAATTAAAAATTCCTTAACACTTATATTTATTATAAAGTATTTAGCAACAATTATATTTGTCACAAACATCAGTAACTGAGATACGTGTGACAAAACAATTTAGTAACACTTATAATTGTGACAAACTAACTTTTAATAAAAAAGATTAAAATTTTAGGTGGATACCTCATCTATAGCTACGTCCCTTCCTTACACAAACCAAATTGCATCCTTTTATGGGAAAATGTTCTGAAATAGACCATGTAAAAATAGTTTACTCGTGGACCTCTGGTGTTATTACAATCCGATTATAACCTGAATACCCATCAAGAAAACAGTAATGAGAGTGTCAGGCTAATCTTTCTAACATTTGATCAATAAAAGATAGGAAAGAGATTCTTTATAGCGGTGATATCAAGTTATTGGTAATCAATATAAACTCTCAAACTTGTTTATACAAGACTTGAAACTAGTTCGTTTTCCTCATTATGCACCATTGTGACCCTTCAAACTTGGATTTGATTTTTTTTTGTTTTATCTAAAACAATTCTTGGTACGGTTTACAACCTGCGTGCTTTTTTATCCTTACTGGAGCATGATAATTCAATTATCAATACAACTACAGATGCCTTTCTCTGAGTGTTACAAAACCGATCTTTATATTTTCGAATTTGAACCGGACTTACATTCTGAATTGTTTTCCACTTTAAATCGTATTATGGAAACATGAACTTATCTTAGAAGACAAATACGATTCACCTTATCGCTTCACTTTTTATCCTTCACCCTACAGCTTCACCTTTTTTCTTTTTTCTTTTTGATTCTTCCACCAAAATACCTATTAAGACTCGGACCTTCAAGCTGCATGTATTATTGTTTACGAAACTTTATAAACCTCGCGTTTTTTAGGGCGACTTAAAAATAATTTGGGGCGACTTATTTATACCCATCCAATAGATATGACTATCGGATAACCTAATGGTATATAAAAATACCTATATACCCTTTTACTAATAAAAGTAGAAAACCTAAACTAATTTCATTTCATCTCTAACTCTTCTTCTTATCTTCTTTTTTACTACCGATTGTGAAAAAAAAATTATCTTCTTCTTTTCTTCATCTTGACTACCGATTGTGCGAAAAAAATTCCTCCTGGAAATTTTAAAACCAATTCATCATATCGTCGTTAATCGCCGTACCAAATCATCATCGATATTTCAATCTAAAGATGGCTCGACAGAAACAAACAAGTCGTCAATCTGATAATAGTAATTGGCCAAATTTTATTGAGAGCTTAAGAAACAGAGAGATTGTTAAAGAACATAGTGAAGAAGATGAAGAACACGAAGATGATGATCTAGATACGGAGACTGATTCTGACAATCAGCCTCTCCAGAACTATCTAATGGCTCCAATAAGGTAAGGGTTTACCATTATTTGGGTTTATATTGCTTGATTGAATGAAATCGTCACTAGAATTTCTAGGGTTTTCGTTGAATTGGTAAGAATCGGTAGTTTCGTATAGGTTTAAACTCCCAATTATGAAAGAATTCATCATTTCTCAAGCACATCGACTATAATCGGTAGTTAGATTTAGTCATTAACTACCGATTGTCTTTCTGCACCAAAAGTTATGCTTAATCGGTAGTTAATTTTTTTATCTAACAATTAGATGGTTTTGATGTAGAGGAATATAGTTTTGAATCAATCGGTAGTTTTATGGGTTTAAATTCACAATTATGAAAGAATTCATCATTCCTCAAGCACATCGACTATAATCGGTAGTTATATTTAGTCATTAACTATCGATTGTCTTTCTGTACCAAAATTTAGGCTTAATCAGTAGTTAATTTTTTTTATCTAACTACCGATTATATTAGATGGTTTCAATCGGTAGATATGTAGTAGATGTTAACTTCAGATTAAAACATTTTGAAATTGAAAAAATGTTAGGGATACATCATAATCGGTAGTTATGTGTGATTATTGTCTCTGGATTATATTTTCCTTAAAAACTTTGATTTATCTTTACCTAATCGTTAGATAGGTTTTGTATTTGACTTTCGGTTGTTTTTTAATCGTTGGTATTGTGTTTATTTGACTACCGATTATATGTGTGTCCATAGTTTAGAGTTTTCTGATCCAATTTTTATGCATAATTGGGAGATAATCTAGGAACCGAGCTATCGATTATGAACAATCAGTTGTTAGTTTGTTTATTTGACTACCGATTATATGTGTGTCCATAGCTTATACTTTTATGACCCAATTTTTTTTCATAATCGGGAGATAATCTAGGACCCGAGCTACCAATTATGAACAATCGGTTGTTAGTTTGTTTATTTGACTATCGATTATATGTGTGTCCATAGCTTAGACTTTTATGACCCAAAATTGTTGCATAATCGGGAGATAATCTAGGACCCGAGCTACCGATTATGAACAATCGGTTGCTTTTATGTACCTTTTCTACCGATTATATAAACGGTGTCTTACGAGCTAATTGTTCTTTATTTTGTGTTTTTAGGGAAAGGTGAGCTAAGCAAGCTCAAGATACAATTGTTTTGGGGCCTCGTCGTGAAGGGGGTAAGAAAGTAACAGCTAGTGCAAGAAGAGAAAATAGCACTAGCGGAATCTATATCACCGAAGGAACTCAACCAAGTTTACAACCAAGTGTTCCACAAGTTAAAAACCAAGAAGAGGAGAACCAAGTGCTCCATAAGTTAGAAACCAAGAAGAATGGGAACCAAGTGCTACACAAGGATAAGGACAATGTACAAAGAAGGTAATTAAGAAGAAAGGAGGACACAAGTCCCCTCCTTTTTGAAGATGAAGGGTATTGAAGTAGGCTAAATCCATGGGTTACCAAGAGATGGAGGAGATCTGTTATTTGGATACAAAGACTCATGGCCAAAGAAATTTATTCAACTGAGGTAATAATTATAAAACACCATTCTTAATCTATTGTCTTTTATTCGTAGAAGTGTTACCGATTATTCTAATTATTTTATAATTCGTCGTGCATATTAGGACCATTCTCATGTGGTTCATCTACTCAAACCTACAGCTGCACCAAGAAAAATAAAAGACTGGCCGTTAGATGGTGAGTGTGAAAGGTTCAAGCAAATTATTTATTACCCGGGGTTATCTACTACTACTGAGAATTCAATATTAGAGCATGACCGGGTGTCGATATCATCCTTCCTGGAGAGAATATATCCTGAGACCGACACCTTCCATATATCGTTTGGAGAGATGACGATCACCCCAGATGATGTGGTGCATATTCTTAGTCTCGTTGACCATGGTACAACCGTCAAGTTTGATTACGTAAATCAGTTAATCTAGGAACAATTTTATTTTGACACTCAGAAGTGGCTTGGTTGGGATCGAGCGACATCCAATATTGAGTTCAACCGGTGCTTTCGTTACAAAACTAGACAGTTCAGCATGGTCCACTTGATGAATATGTTCAAAGGCACCAAGGATAAAGAAGAAATGAATCCAGAGTTTAGCGAAGACGAAGTGAATGCTGCATCCCCTGCATATCTC
Source organism: Papaver californicum (assembly GCA_023531435.1). NCBI lineage: Eukaryota > Viridiplantae > Streptophyta > Magnoliopsida > Ranunculales > Papaveraceae > Papaver > Papaver californicum. The sequence continues at coordinate 4,442,552 of JAJJMC010005141.1, forward strand.
CTCTGTGTTTTGGGATGTGTCATTTTCCCCAATCGTAGTGGAAACCGGGTCGACGCCAACCTTCTACAACTATTGCATCCTCTCAATAAAGTTCGTGATTACTCGTGGAGCACCGCATGCCATGCGTTCTTGATGGAAAAGTTAAAAAAGGCATCGAGGGAATCAACTAGCTAAATTTCCGGGAATGTGAGCCTACTACAAGTATTTTGGTAATTCTATTGATGCTTTGATTGTTATTTATTTTTTTCCTTTTAGGAATCAATTTTCTCATACTTGGTTTGATATGTACACTAGACATGGATCTATGACCACTTCCCGTTCCTCGATTTGGCCAAAGAGAACCTGATATGGAAGAAAGAAACACCCAGAGGAACAAAATACATCTTCGACAACAACCGTTCAAGGTCTAAGGAGCAGCAGTTGATTTCTTTGAGAAGGAAATTAGACTTGATGACGTCCAAAGATGTATGCTTTGATCCATACAAGGAAGACCGAGCTAGTGGACATATAACGGAGTTGTCGTTTTACTATGGACCCTTGTGGCACCCCACAGGATATGTTATGTGCAATGCCTCTAGGGTGATGCGTCAACTCGGATATATACAAGAAGAACCTTGGAGTCACATGTGTGGCAAGTGCAAATTGGACGTGAAAAATTGTGTATGTGGTAAGGACTCTATCACAGTAGTTTACTCTGGTAACCCATCCGTTGAAGATTGGAGTAACATGATGCAATATTTGATCAATGATGGGAGACCTGTCAACCGAGGTGATGAAGTACATCCAGGCTATATGGAATGGTACCGGGAGCATTCTCATCTTCATGTGATCCGTGAAGATAAAGAAAGACCACCAAGGTTTCCGATTATACTTGTATCATCAAAGACAAAGCTTCTGGTTATGAAAGGCTGGTACGTAATGTTCTTTCCTTTTGATTTTAATATTATGACTCAATATTTTAGATAATAATCGTTTGATTGTTATTGCATAAAAACAGAAAAATAGGTTTGTGTTTTTCTCCAAGAAGATTGCTGGGTGTATAAAGGAGGGAGTGCCTTTATCAATTGAGAAGCTGAAAGAGCATAAGTACCTAATGGATAAATTGATAATTAAGCGTATGCAAGTAAGTTTGGGGAGAAAGCTTCGAATAAGCCTAAGAGGCCAGCAACAAAGCCCAGTAAAAGATTTCGTGGTTCACCCTGATGCTGAAAGATATGTCCTTGGTGCTCGTCGTCCTCGTACTAAATCCAAAAAATCTAAAAATTAGATTGTGGTTGTCTTGTTAGAGAATATTATTTTCAATTGATTTGCAAGAAACTTGTTTCAGATTATAAGTTCTAACATCATTTTCGTACTAAAGACAACCTAGTTTTTAAGGGGGTTTTTCGGATTATAAGTTCTAACATTATGTTTAATGTTAATGAATGGTTTACTTTATGGATGATGAATGGATTTTAGGTTCTTTTTGTGAATTATCGATTGATTTGCAAGAGACTCATTTTAAATAAGTAACTTTGTTGAAATTTTACATTACAATCGGTAGATAAGTGGTATGCATCACCTACCTATTAAGCTTGTTGATCCATAATCTGATGATAATTATCTACCGATTACACCTGTTGATCTTAAATCGGTTGATAATTATCTATCGATTACACCTGCTGATGGAACTGCTTGTTTTCTGGACACATTTTATATTATAATCGGTAGTTCATAGACTACCAATTATGGAGTATGCAAATGATGGAAATTTGATAAATTTTTTAATTTTGAATTTGGGGCAACATCTACGATCGGTAGTAAATAAATTTTCTTAGACTACCGATTATGGAGTATGAAAATTTGATAAATTTGATAAATTTTTCAATTTCGAATTTGGGGCAACATCTATAATCGATAGTAAATAAAGTTTCATGGACTACCGATTATGGAGTATGCAAATGTTGGAAATTTGATAAAATTTTCAATTTTGAATTTGGGGCAACATCTACAATCGTAGTAAATACATTTTCTTAGACTACCAATTATGGAGTATGAAATTTTTTAAAATTTGATAAATTTTTCAATTTCGAATTTGGGGCAACATCTATAATCGGTAGTAAATAAAGTTTCATATACTACCGATTATAGAGTATGCAAATGTTGAACATTTGATAAATTTTTCAAATTTGAATTTGGGCAACATGTACAATCGGTAGTAAATAAATTTTCTTAGACTACTGATTATACCTGTTGAGTACAATCGGGTGTTAATTATGTACCGATTAAGATGATGGAACTGATTGGTTTCTGGAGACATTTTACATTACAATCGGTAGTAAATACATTTTTTTAGACTGCCGATTACGGATTATGAAAAAATTTCAATTTCAAATTTGGGGCAACATCTATAATCAGTAGTAAATAAAGTTTCATAGACTACCGATTGTATCTATCGGAAGGTAATAGTGATCCCGATACTTCCTATTGTTTATATTCGTATGAACTTAATGTACATATTTTCTGTACACTCTTGTTACACCAGGACTCAACAACTTTTTTTTTTATAAAAAGGAGTCGTTGGGACTCTAATCTATATAAGGAGGGTGACCTCTTCTCATTTATGCACGTCCAATACATTTTAACTCTCTAACATCGAAGTTATAACGAGATCTCTCGAGAAATGGCGACGATGGAAACGATCAAATTATCATTACGAAGCACATTTCAATATCCTTAAGGTGATGGACAGATTCAACCCGGTTAAGGTTCGTCCATGCCGTTTAAGGTGAAGGACACTATCCAAGACAGAATATGAATCACGGAATAATTACCATGGATACATAATCGGTAGTTAGAATATACTATTATCTACTGATTATAGTTTTTGCAGTAACCTTTTGGAAATATTATGATGATACAACTCTCTATGTAGGAAAAATGGGTTTTCGTGTTTTATTTTTTAGTATAATCGAAAGTTATTGTTGTCATATATCTACCGATTGTCTCACTTGATTTTAACTTGATTTCCTATTGACAATATTCAACATAATCGGAAATACAATGTAATTATCTACTTCTGATTGTTCAAATCGGAAGATAATGGTGATCCTGATACTTCCAATTGTACAATATAATTTTGTCAATAAACTTTCTCCATGTTACACAATGACGATAACACAAAAAACATAGCAATGTTCAAAATACAAGTTCAACTAAACTACTCATCATCCTCGGTCAAATCAATTGGGTCCTTGGCAAAGTTTGTTAAACGATCCCAACTCTCCATATTGGACTCGTATTGCTTCAATTGTTGTATCATTTAATTTATTGCCCACCAAGAAACTTTGTAAACTATACCCCTTAGAAGATTTTATGTTTTAAATGTGCCAACGGGAATCTATGCCGACTTTTTTCCACTGAACCGTAAATCTTAGTGAGGTCACGATTGGTGAACTCACGGATTGCTTTTTGGACCGACACAACCCCATTTTGACTACCGACAAGTATTTTCTTTAATCGGCCATGGGACCCCTCTGCGATGCTTGTTGCCTCGTTCTTGAAGTTCTGATATTCATATGTCCATGTAAACACAAACTTATCCTTATGCGATCACAACCATTGTATTTTGCAATACTTAACTGGTTTGGGATAGTTCTTGCCCCATTCATCCTCAAAGTTCTTCAAGTTGTATTCATAAACTTCCTCCGTCATCGACCAAACTAGCTTATCTCATTCTTTTAGAAATAAAGACCACTTTATTCCATCCTCGACCCACTTTTCATCATCTAACCTTTTCCCTTCTTCTCGTTCTCCCAAGGTTAGTTTACTAATACATTCATCCTCTTCCTTCGACCTCTTGGTACCTTTGTTTCGTTTTTTTAGCTTGGATATGATGTCTGCAATTGGATTTGATGTTGCATTGAATGTGCCACGTACAAAGCAAATTCCGGGCTTCCGGAAACACTACCTTTATTACATTCATCAAGGCTTGATCGTTATCCGTTACAATAACCTTTAGAAAATGTTCGCCATTATAAATCGACTTTAATGTTTGCAACATCCAAATAAAACTCACATCGCTCTCAACATCCATTAAACCCCACACCACCGTAAATATGCATTTGTCCGAAGTGTGGCAAGTAATGTTCAACAACGACATGTTGTACTTGTTTGTCTTGTTAAGTAGCATTTATCAAAAAAAATTTGATGAAAGCATTGAGCCAATTGGATCATCTTCGTATGAGCCAAGAAAATACGAATCACTTTACCATCCATTTCTTCTTTTCTAAACGTGTAATTGTGTTTCTCGGCTAACCGCTCAGATTGTTGCATAACCATTCGACCATCCCTTTCCGTCCTTTTGATCGTTGCTAGCGCCGACTTAATTATAGGCAACGAAGACAAGTTGTTGGGGTCGTCCGCCTTTATCTTAGATAGGATTTCACTCGCTTTCATTACGTTCCTCATAGACTTCACCATCTCAATTTCCTTTCGTTTTAACTTGGCAACCATTACGTGCCCAACAAAACTTTTCGGATCTTCATGGTTATGACGACCATTAGAAACTCTATATATTTTCCATACTTTACCTTCCTTACCATCGGGCTTACTGAAGATAATCTTAAATGGCCATCCAATCTTCTTTGGATTACCTCGGTATTTCCTCTCCGCCTTCTTTACGTATTTACGATCCTTTCCCACGTGACTCTTTCGCTCGTCACCTCTCTCACAAATCATTTAAATCGATCAACCCTCACATAATTTTTCTGAACTACAACGCACATCTTCACTTTTGCCTTGTTGATAATCCATTCCTTTGCCTCCGCCTTACTTCTGAATGTCTTAATGCACATATAACAAAACAAATATCATAAGCCTAATGATAAGTGCATAATTTACATATTTTAAGTATCATTTCCTTATACTTACTTGCTAGATTTTGTGTGAATTATTGTGTATTATTATTACTTTTGTAGTTTATGTCTTTTGTTAGATTGCATCTCTAAAAGAAGTGAAATTGAGCTTTACAAGGGAAAATTTTCCAAATACCCAGTGGAACTCAGTCTATTCCAAGATTTATAAGATAATTTTCATCTTGTAGAAAATTGAATTATGAAGCCAACGGCGAAAGAACGAGGTCATTCCGAGTTCGTATGAAAAAGTTATGAGCAAAACCGTGAAACCAACTTGGATTTGTTATCTGTTGGGTCTTATTGGGCCTGCGCGGAAAGAGAAATAAGAGAAGCGTTTTAGGCTCGTCTTTGACGTGAAAATTAGGGTTTTTGTTGGTTTTTGAGGAGGTTAAGTCTCCTAATTGGATAAGGATTAAAAGGAGGTGGAAGAGTTTAATGAGATTAGGTTTCCTAGTTGGATAGACATCAAGAGGAGGTTACCAAAGCCTATATAAATGGGAGCCTAGATACAAATTTCAGACACAACTTTTTCACGCCTAGGAACAGTGAAAACCTAGGTTTAGCTTCTGTTTTCTTTAATATTTATTTATGGCTTTTGAGAAAGCCATGTTTAGCTAATTTTTTTGTTAGGGTGAAAGGATGAACTTGTAGTATTAATTTTCTTGTGTTTCAAAACTAGGGTTTTTAACTATAAAAGTTTAATGTTAATGTTTTGTCCCTCTTTCAATGTATTATCTCTTTCAATGATTTTTCATGTTCTATGCCATGTACAGTTCATTGTTTGATTAGTATAAGAACTCATTGACCCTTTCGTGATAATAGTTTTATGAATATTCTTTGACTATTTATGCTATACCTAGTACTTCGAAATTCTACCTTAGGTTGAGAACACACAATTCTTTTCTTCGATTCTTAAACAAAATATCTTTCGTGTATTAGTAGCTAGATTTTCTATTTTGCACGAGTAAAATCGATACCCTTTGTGATGAATGCAAGTAAATCCTAATCTAAAACGGATTCCCGAAACCTTAATGTTTTTCGGTTATTGATTCCAATCTTCGTTAAATAGTTTTAATTCATTCAATAATTTAATTTTTTACAAAATTGGGAAAAACATCTTTTGACCTGAAAGTTAGTTGAATTAAGTAGTATAAGTAATACACACTCCTCGTGGGAACGAACCGTATTTGCTCTTGTCTACATCTTTCGACATTGTGCGCTTGCTGTAAAACAAAGTCGGTTTTCCGATGCATCACCTAACCTTGTAACATACATTCTTAGAACAAGACAAGAGTGGGTAGGTAGCATACCAAATTATTTTCATAGTGTAGGGAAGTATCAGGACCCTTATATGAAATATGATTAACCGATTTAACAATCTACATAAAATAGCAGTGAGTTAGACAACAACAATCGGTAGATAATTATGTTCTCGTACTACCGATTAACGATAATCGGTAGTTAATTATATCCCCGTACTACCGATTAACATCAATAGGTAGTTAATTATGTTCCCATACTACCGATTGTAGAAAAAAATCAAGACAAGTTCTGTACACACAAACAAGTATAATCAGAGGTTTAATTTGTTAAAAAACAACTGATTACAATGGAATCGGTAGATAAATTTGACCTTTAAACTACCGATTACAAGGTGCAAAATTTTTAAGTTTAATTCAATTATGGAAACAATCACAAAATCGGTAGATATGTGATTTTACAAACTACCGATTCTGAATCGATAGATAAATTTTTTGACCCACTACCGATTGTGAAAGATGATGAGTTAGAAATTTTGTAAGTTTGGAGAAATTCAATTTTGGGTGAAAGAACGAGGTCATTCAGACTTCGTATGAGAAAGTTATGAGAAAAACCGTGAAACCAACTTGGATTTGGTATCTGTTTGGCCTTATTGGGCCTGCGCGGGAAGAAAAATAAAGGAAGAGTTTTGGGCTCGCCTTTGACGTGAAAATTAGGGTTTTTGTTGGTTTTTGAGGAGGCTAAGTCTCCTAATTAGATAAGGATCAAAAGGAGGTGGAAAAGCTTAATGAGATTAGGTTTCCTAGTTGGATAAGGATCAAGAGGAGGTTACCAAAGCCTATACAAAGGGTAGACACAATTTTCGACACAACTACTCACAGATAGAATATTTTCTTAATCAATTTTTAATAGCTTTTAAGAAAGTCATGTCTAGCTAAATCTCTTTGTTAGGGTGAAAGGATGAACTTGTAAAGATATATTTTCTTGTGTTTCAAAACTAGGGTTTTCAACTATAAAAGATTAATGTCAATGTTTTGTCTCTCTTTCACTGTTTTATCTTTCTCGATGATTTTTCATGTTCTATGCCACGTATACGTTTGATTAGTAGAAGAACTCGTTGAAACCTTGTTTTGAATCGATTTATGAATATTCTTTGACTATTTATGCCATGTATACCTAGTACTTCGAAATTCTACCTTAGGTTGAGAACAAACAATTCTTTTAGAAAATTCTTTCTTCGATTCTTAAACGAAATATCTTCCGTGTATTAGTAGCTAGATTTTCTATTTTGCACGAGTAAAATCGATTCCCTTTGTGATGAACGAAAGTAAACCCTAATCTACAACGGATTCCCGAAACCTTAACGATTTTCAATTATTTATTTCAATCTTCGTTAAATAGTTTTAATTCATCCTAGCTTAATTCTTTATATTAAAAATCTGAAAAATATCTTTAGACTCAAAATTTACTTAAATAAACTAGTATAAGTGATAAACACTCCTCGTAGGAACGAAACGTATTTGCTATTGTCTACATCTTTCGATATTGTGCGTTTGCGGTAAACAAAGTCGGTTTCCCGACGCATCAATGGCGTTATGCTTGCTGGTTCTTCGATGGATCGTGCAACCGTTGATCTCAGGGTTATGGTTTTTAGATACCCTAATGCTGGCCTCCCCTACGAAACTCAGATGAATTCCTTGTCTCATAAGCACCAAGACATGGGAGGATTTGTCGTTCCCAAGATACATGTTGATCTTTACACCAATTTATGAAGAATATATGGTTATATCTCTACTTAATTGGTGAAGGATTATTCTCCCACTTTGGTGACTACTATGGTCGGCCTCCTCCCTATGAATGAAGATATAAATGAAGCAACCCTCCACAACATCACTAACCTGGAAATGCATAAATGGGACAGAATGTTATCTACTTACGAAGCTCTCAGGTTCAAAGTGGGGAGGCTCCGCCAGCGAGTAGAGTTCATCAAAAAGGATTATGAAAGTATCATCGCCAATCTAATTGTGTCTCCGAAGGTCATCGCAGAAGATGAGAAGGCACTGGAGGGGGATTCAACAAGGGTGGAGAAAATGATTTAATATTTGAAGACTATGATTGAAAGGTTCCAAAAGAAGATGGAAACACTTTATAAGAAATATTATCTATTTATTGGAAGACTTTCTCTAGGGCAGAGATCTGGGTTTTTATGTTGTTTTTTTTTTTTGAATAAATAGATAATGGCTGATTGTGGATGTTTTTTTTTATGAATGAAATAAAACGTTTTGCATTGCGTTGATGGAGAAATACAAGCATAGTAAGCCTTGAGCCATTTCCATTCATTATTAATCCTTTTACACTTCTGTTTACGACAACAATATTGTAGTATCCGCTAGCTAGCCAATGCTTTGGTGACCACGTAAGAACCTTCTTATTTATGAGAGAATTTTGGAACATACATACCTTGTTGAATGTGCTTGGCCATCTTTAGCACTAGATATCCTACTTGAAAAGTCTTGGGTTTCACGGTCTTATTATAGGCTCTAGAGATTCTTTGTCGATAATCCTTTGTATATTTATCAACCTTGGCTCGCTTGGAATCAAGCACGTTTAACTATGCCATCATGGAGCCAAACGCCTCAGCTTCATCCTATTGAACTCCACTTGTTGTTGTGATTGTGGCTGAGAGAAATTGGATCTCCATTAGAGTATAACATCAGTGCCATAAACAAGTGAGTAAGGTGACGTCCCATTTGAACACCTGGGTGCAGTCTGATACACCCATAGTGCCATGGGTAGGTGTTCATGCCATGCCTGGAGTTATCGTGCTTTGTCCGGATGAGAATCCGAATTAATGCTTTGTTGGTGCTCTATGCTTGTCCCTTATATGTTTGTTATCAAAGAGAGTGCCATTTTCCGTGATAGTGTGTTTTGGGACACCGAATATACATATGATGTACTCTTTGATAAATGTGTCGATTGTAACTCCAGTCGTACATTGGTCGTTCTAAAAAAGTGGTAAAATAGTTCGTTCGCTGAGACTTGTGAAGATTTGTCTTAGACCTAATTTTAATTTAAACTAGAAAATAAGTAAAAAAATTTAATAATATGGGGAAGAACTGGAACTCAGGATTCCACCAAAATCACTTCTGAATGATTTCTACAATGATTCTTTAACAATTATAGCTCTTTTATTGACTCTGTTTTTTTGCCAAAAGTAGATTTCTAAAACATCAGTTGTAAATCACAAGCATGGCGCATCAAAAGCTCTTACGTCCAAGCATACACCATCAAACAAAATCACAAATAATTAAGAAAAATAATAAATCAATGCGAAAGTCAATAAAAATCAAAAATTAGTTACCATTCATTCTTGAAATATGCTTCCTCCATTGTCCCAGCAGTTGGGTTTAGCTCCTCATGATGTGCAAACTCTCAAAACAGTTATTCATGGCTCAAAAGTGTGTAAAAAAAGAAAAAATAATAGAACAGTTGGTTTGCAACAGTGTACTGCGTTGCAGACCACTGTTTTCACTGTTACAGAAGAGAAATGTTTTCAACTGAAGACAAACGCATACAAAGTGGGTTTTTGAGCTTCTTAACACAATACATGATTGTTGATGCATTATTATCTTCATTTTGATGTGATCCATCGTTTTCTCTCGTTAAATCATCGTCTAGGGTTTCTTCCACACCAAAATTTGGATCATCCAACAAATATCCCAAATCGTCATCTCTAAACGTCATTGAACCTTCAATATTATGTTCTTCATGATGTTTCTTACCTTCTTCCTCATACTCATCCATGTTTGTTATTGATTTTAGGTAAAACCTAGTTTTTCCAAACATTTCTTTTTCTTGTTATCTAACACACTCTCTATTTCTTTTCTAAAACTAAAACTCAAATAATTTTCTAACACTAACTATAACCGAAATTAACTAACTAATTAATCAATATTAACACTAATTAAACAAGAACAGATTAGTCATTAAAAAAAACATATAAATAAGAGTGTGCTGATATTGCTTCTTAGTGTCCTTATTTTGTTTTATTAGTCACCCTAAATTCTTTTTAGATGACCCTTAAAAATGCGAGGTTTATAAATATATTACACCCTAACCAGATAAATTTCTTTCCCCTATTACAATCATATTTTTATTATCAAATTATCTTTTAATTTCTTTTATTAAATATTATGTATATAATTAACTATGAATTTTTAATTCATGATTTAATATACGATTTGGATTCGATTTTTATATTATCGACTCGCTCGGTAATTCACGATTTTGATTTTTCTTTAAATTTCTTTTTTTTATGTGAATGTGTAAGGCCCGTCCAACTGTCCGGACGCGCGTCCTGTCCTATAATATGGGTACTGGTATACTGCCATTTGGGAGGAACCGCATTGGTATATGCTTTATGATATTACTAAATCAGCCCAGTTTGTCGGACCAATCATATACGCGGCAAGAGCAGCACCAAGCAACTTCTTGAAAGCAAAAGGTCATTTTCTATTGCCACATGTCACTACCTTATTATCTCCAACAGAACTAACTAGTTTACACGTGTACACTTACCATCACACCCTTCCCTCTCAAAGTGTCCAATGAATCAAACCCTAAATGCACCAAGAAAATGAAAAATCTCTGTTTATGCATCTATCACTTCTTCGTACGCCTTACGCGTGGCAATACGTGTTAACTCGAATCAAGGTTACCTTATTAACCATGGTTAAGCTATCACTAGTATATATACAAATTCCCACCTCCTCTTCAAGTTGGTGTAGCTGAGTGATTTCTAGTGGTGTTTCAAATCCGTTGGAATTGGAAATCTCTTGGTAAGTGTATATTTTGAATTTTTGGGGTGTGAGAAGAGGGTGATTAAGAAATATGGGACTCTCCCATTACCCTAGTCCAGCTGAAGGAATGTTACCGGTGATAGTTATGAATACAGTTGTGTCGGTTGCTTTGTTCAAGAATATGCTGAAATGGGTCATTCAAGTAATGAGTGGAATTGAAAATCCATCGTCAAATTTCGAAGAAGAGAATACTACAAATGAAGAAGAACTGCTGTCAGAGAATAGAATGATATCAGTTACACTTTATAAATCTTTATGCGATGAAAGATCTTCTAGAGTTTGTAAAAGCAGTAGTGATGATGATAACAATAGTAATAGTAGTTTTAGGTCATGTTCGGTTGTAGAATGTTGCGTTTGTCTTCATAAGTTTAAAGCAAATGAAGAAGTGAGTGAATTGTCTTGTAACCATTTCTTTCATAAAGGTTGCTTGAAGAAATGGTTAGATCACAAACACAGTACTTGTCCTCTTTGTAGATCTACCCTTTGAAAAGAAAATTCAATCCAATCTCTTATATCCGTCTCTTCTTTCCTGTTCTTACTATTTCTCTTTTGTTTGATAGGTAATTTGAATATTATATGATCGGTGCAAATGCAACAAAAGTGACACAAAAAATGAAAATGGAATTGCATATTCACATGCATTAAGACTGGAACAGGATACCCCGAAATTCTATAACAAATTGTTTCCATACCTCCAGATCACTGGGGTTGCAACTCCAGTCCGATTATCCAAACATGTTATATTCCGGACAGTATTTGGCAATGGCTCTAAATATAATAAATAGACAAAAATCCCAAAATTGCCAGAAATGGAATTATGGATAGACACAACACTATTAGTAAGTACTAAATTGGATATGTTCAAAACCACCCAAGTGTTGCTTGTTCTAGTGGTTTAGACAAAAGGTTAAATTCAAGATTATCTATGTCTCAGATCAATTAGTTGGGTAAATATCTATAAGATGTTCATTGATTTGGTTGTTGTAACCCCTGATTGCGTCATCTGGTGCTTTTCCATTTGATGATGTAATTCACGAGTTCTTTCTCGTGTCATTTGCTATTACTCCAGGTAAAAAGATATATATAACGAAACATTTCACTAAAAATATTAACCTGCAATAAGTATTGGGCTGAACCAACCACAATTGAACTTATGTTAAGTCCTGGACTGAACTTTAGGTGACCTATGACCCCCATGCATATGTCAAGAAGTCATCGGAAACGACAGATATATTCACTTGTTTTTGTTGAGTTGTCCTTTTCAAAGCAAAGTTGGTGGGCACTAAACGCATTCGGTTAGCTGATAAGATCAACTACATAGCTCAGACAACTCCCTCCTGGCAGTCTCAAATCTCAGTAAATGTTTGCAGAAACTTGCTAGGTTCACAATTGTTAGGGTTTGCAAGAGCGGCATGAGTTAAGAAAGGAAGTTTCCTTATGCTCTTCCGCTTAATCCCTGAAATAAGAAAGAATCCACAATCATTAAAGTATTATTAGGTAATCAAATTTGGATTAGTTACTCATCATATGGATTTTAAGAATTATTTATTAGTCTCTGACCTCACAAATTTCTGAGGCTTCCAGCAATTGCTTAGCCAATTCAAGTGGACCCAGACTCTCGTGTATGATGGGTGCATTCAGCTTCTCTCTTAAACTTGCAAACTTGGAAGAATGAGTGGTTCCTAGAACAACACAAACACGGATCAATACAAACTAGTAAGTGGACCTTTGGTAGACTGGACCACACAGTGTCTCCATCCAGAATAATCTAGAAATTCTGAAATGCTGAAGTCAGGCTTCTCAACAATTAGGGGAATGGGGAAAAAGGAAACAATACCTGTTGATCTGTCAAAATTTTAGTTCGAATCAGTTCCTGGATGCACGACCTTAGTATCTCATACCTTGCATGAAGGGTTGGAGGCCCCACATAGGCCTTAATATCTGCCCTATCGACAAACGCAATATCTGGAATCTAAACCATAGTCAGTCTATAGATTCCACCTTTAATAAAGATGTGTACAGAACACAGATTTCTATTCCAGATTTCAAAAGTGCTGGGCTTCATGATAAAAGGATTCCTTGAATGTTACATATGGTCAACTCTAGGTATTAAAATCTTTCCTGGCAGGAAAAATGAAACTTTTGGCAGCATCTATTCTTAATAAAAAGAATGTACTGATTCATCACAGGGGTACCTATCGCAGCTGTAATATTTGAAGTTGTTAGGATGATGACGTTGGGCGAGCATTTTAACTTATCCATCTGAGTGAGTAAAGCATTCACAACCTGAATATAACATAACTTACATCACATGGCTATAAAGTGCATTAGATTATTTTGAGTTCCCAGTTCAGAGTGTGAAGTTATGATGCCCTAATTGAGTCAGATGGTTCGGATCCAGACAAAGCAGCATTTCGGGCAGCAGCTAAGCTTTCAACTTCATCTATAAAGCAAAAGAAAGGCTGTTACTACATATTGTCAAATAAATGGCAAAAGATTTTGTGCAAGAACCTATCAGAGAGTACAACAACATGGATGAAGATATGCTTACCAATCAAAACAAATACCAGGCTGTTATCTTCCTCTACCATCTTTTGGATTTTTTTTAAAAAGTTTCGCAACCTAATTAAAACATTTGAACAAAAATTACAACTTCAAAAGATTTTGATTTCTCTACATATAATTGGAAGTTCACTGGAGCAGTTGAAGAGCAGATGTACATACCAATTTACCACTTTCAGAGAACCATTTACTGAATAAAGAATGTGCATTAACCTCAACCAATTGGCACTGGGGATATCTGATTGTCAGATCAGCAATAAAAGCAATCAATTACACAAAGTACAGATGTAACATTTTGGTACATTGAACATTGAATGAAAAAAGGAGGGTGGGGGACGAATATAAAACACTTAAAACAAACCTGGAACTAAAACTAAAACGTATCGTGAGCTTTTGAGCCAATGCTTTACATAAAGATGTTTTTCCAGTACCTGGGGGTCCATGTAACAGAACAATACTGAAAAACATAAAGAAGGCATCAGAGAGAGCTCCCTTGAACTCGGGGTTTAGATGCAGAGGCGTAAGCATATTTAATAGCTCTGCCTCTGAACATACACAGCAAGATAGATATGCAAGAATGTAGGTGTTCATGTAAATTTCCGCATTATGTTTGTATGCATAAACCACATATTATAGGCTTACAAGGTATTATTCATATAAGTTCCGAAGCACAACTGTGAAGTAGAAAACCATAAACAGGCCTTGGGAGAGAATGTCAAACAGATGACATCCTTTTCTCTTGTATGTCCCTGCCCATTACGATAAGTCTTCTCCTTTATGTTACTTAAAGTGAATAGCAAGCCAGTACACATACTCTTCTTCTGTTCTACGAATCTAAAGATTCAAAATCAAAGAATGACCTAGGATGGCTGAAACAGAGAAGCATCATGACTCGGTGACTAAACATAATAAGTAGAGATTCCACAGATTCTCTAACATTTGGGGCATACTTAATGGAATTTTGATAAGCATCTGTTGTCGAGCGCTCTTACGGTGTTTTATGTATCTATTGTCTGGTTTACTAATATTTTTTGGAAGTCTTCACTGAGCTGCCTCAGGCTAACGTATATGTGGTGCAGTTTTCATAGATCTTCACTTAACTAAGGGTTGTGACTTAATGTAGGCTGATTTATATGGATGGCTAGATCGAGATAGTTGCCATTGAGAATGCTTCATGTGGGCATTGTGGGACCTGACCAGAGAATGGTGTTGAAACTTAACTCTAAATAGGAGTAGTTCAGTAATAGTGTCATCAGTAGTAGTGGATATGTAAATATCATCTTGTTGCATATCAAGCAAATGAAACATACAATCATATGTTCAAACCTCTGCTGTACAAAATATATCCTTTTTGTTTAGTTAACGCTTTTTCACCACAATCCTTATATATAGCATATGTGAAGTCTCATAGTACTAAGACTGGCAGAATGTGCTTACCGATTTCATGATACAAGAAAAGGATCAACACCTTTGTCAGTAAAGAGTAAAGCACTTGCAGCATATTGTAACAACCTTTGCTTGAGACCAGATTCATATATTAAGCTGCAGTGCAAATATAATATGGTTATATGGATCCTACTATCATGAATTTCTAATACTTACAAAGGATTATCATAAAGTATACCTTTCCCACATGCCATCAAATTCTTTTGCAGGAAGAATCCATTCGTTAAAGCTAGATAACTGACCATCACCACTTAATTCCTCACCTGGTCCTTCTTCACTAAGCTGTGGATCAATATCCAGACAATCAAAGATTTTGTACTATAAGATCTTAAAAATACATGGAAGAGCTTAAGCCTCAAATGATGAGATTGAACCATCTACTAGACTGTTACAGAAAGGACAAGACAGTTAATCATCAATAAGGTCAAATGACAGATTGCATTCACCAAATTGATTCCATGGGCTCATGGAGTATTCTCATATATGATCATCTTTGCACATCCTTCACCATTTTCTCTTCTTGTGTATTCGAAATTCACTTGAGATCGAAAAGAACAAATAGATATACGTACAAACAATGAGAACAATAGCACAGCATCACAACTAGATGCAGAACAGGACTAAGCATGACAAGAAACATTGCAATTGCCTACATTGTAGAGGGTATCTTGACATCAAATGATAAATTAACAAATATTAATAAAAATTAACGTTTACTCCCTCCAATAAATTAACCAAGTTAAAGATTCCAATCACCTGAAAAACATGTACCGCAGGTTTAACTTGCCAGAATAAAAGAATTTCATGATTCTCCACCCACTCATCTACAAAATCTATGACTTGACCATCAAACTACTAGACAAAGAGCAAAACGACAACTATGTTTGCACAAACACAAACACAAACACATACCTGTGTCACGAATACTTATTCTTTGAACATTTTCTACAAGGAATCATCAATAGGTACAGGCACAGGACCATCTGCATAACTCAAACTTCTCTTTTCAAGCATTCTAATCACCAACGATAATTCTATTAAACCATAAATCAGTAGAGGGTATAACAAGCACAATGTAATGTAAATAGTACACTAAATCCTAAATCCTTTGTTTATTCCAGATAGTTTATTGGTATAAAAAAATAGAATTCCTGCATTAGCACCAAAAAAATAAATTGCAAAATGATCACTACTTTGAAATACAGAAAACCAAATTGAGGAGAGGACTCTGCTATATCAAAAACTAGTTTGGGTATCCGTATTAAAAACTTTCCCTAATTGAGATTTATGATTCAAGAAAGATAGTTGCATGGCTCCTGCATATGTTGTAGGTAAGTTTACTGAAAAAGCAGATACTTAAAAAGTGTGCTTGAATTGAAGTTGTCTACGGGAGGAGAGGCAACTCGTGTTCTATATCACAGATGGTAATGACTTACTTTTTCACTGTAGAGATTCAACACAATTATTATTTTATAACGCTAACAGTTCCTTTATAACTTGTCTCCTATCCATATCTTTTTCATGTTCAGGTTTGGAACAACTTAGGTTCACGCAAATTATGTGAAGAGGTTGTAACTCTGGATGGGTGGTTTCAAGTTGACTGCGTTTCCAGAGAACTCCAAGTAGGGCCTCTATACACAAAAGCCTCTGCATAGTTGCATCTAATTACGTTGATGGTGGTGAAATTGCTCAGTAGAAATTACGACATTCCTCGGCCACCAATCTTCTACTAGCTTACCAAAGTCATTCATTCTAAATGAAACCTGCAAATCCCAGGCCAATTTCTACACTGGATTTCCTGGGAACCTCGTGACAAACAGCCTAGTTGAAGCCAGATGGCCCATTTCCTACTCTAAATATCTTCTTCTTTTTGTTACATAATCCATCCTCTAGAGTCGTCAAGCATACTCACCAAGTCACCCGTAGTTTTTCCGGTATCAATCATTCGTATTTATGATTGAGGAAAAGATAAACTCACATTATTTCATCAAGTTTCGTCGAAACCTTATTGTTCTTCATCTCTTCGAGATATAACACCCTAAAACTCAACTTCTTTATCCTCTTTACTCAACATTTCACTTGAAATATTCAAATACGAAGTGAACAGTAAAATCAAAACCTAAAAAAAAAAAAAAAAAAACAACTAAAACACAAGGGGGTTTCAAAGCCAAACCTCTCGATGGATGTATGAACATCTTCAATCCGAACTGTACTAGATGGATTCAAGCAAACTTCAACTGCAAGGAGAATAAAAAAAACCCTAAAATCCACAAATTTGAGAGTGAAGAAAAAAACTGGACCGAGAAAGGGGAAATAAAGCATACCAGAAACAAGAATCTTGCCTTCATCCAAGAGAGATAAGTTAACTGACTGTGAGACAGCTACTGGTATAGATTTTTCTTTTTCTGCTTCTTCTTCTTGATTTGTAACAGTTGGTAAAGTTATTTCCATGGGAACACTCATTTTCTTTATAAAATTTGTTACCGTAGAATGAAATTGGGGGAATAGAAGAAATTAAAAGGAAAGAGAAGAAACCCTATGACGATGTTAGGATCTTAAACCCTAGAAATGGAACTCACCACCAGAGAGAAAATGAATTTTAGGCTATTTTGTTTTTTAAAAAACAAACAAGCGGGAGGATGAATTGAAATATATACTGGTCAAAGAGTCAAAATTGTGCTCCTAGAGATATATTAAACTTGTTCAGATTTAGCTTTCTTTTTGTTGGCGAAGTGCATTTACCATTTTACTGGTGATGGAGCTCATTTGCCTAGTGATTATTTTGGCAGTATGTTGTATGAGATGGAAAACTAAAACTCCTCATCGAGAAATCTTATACAAAAAAAAATATCAGAAAAGAAAAATTGAAAAAAATTTACCCAGCTCGAACATATTTGATCTAGCACCATTATAACTAATAATTAAAAATATATAAAATGATGTAAAAATACCAAGGTTATTATAAAATTATAAAATAGAAAAAGAAAAAAACATAAAATAAAAATGAAAAGAAAAATGTTATTTATTTGTGTAGAATTACAATAATTTATGTCTCTATTTAGATAGATAGAAAACGTGGTACCTAAGTATATGGAAACCATATATAAGACACAAAGACATATTAGTAAATAAACTTAGGTATAACACTTTTCTTGATGACCACTTTGGCTAAGTCATTACCAACATATCAGGAAAACTCAAAAGAGAAAAACTTGAAATTACATAAACATGTATAGACTCAAACAGTGTTGAGCACGTATATGTTGTTTCGTTAAAACCTTGACAAGAAAAATCCAGTTGGATAAAACCTTAACGAAGGAAAAAAAAATACAACGCGATAAGTCCAGTAAATGCACCTTTAATGATAGTGCTCCCCCTGATAAGTACTTCAATCAAATTTTGTCTTGCAAATATTTGAGATGAGACTTTCTAATTTTGATGAACGAATTTCTTAATTGCAGAAGATTATTATGTTTTTGTGAAAAAATTTACTAATGACGAAGCTTTCTTTTGTGACGTACAACCGGTATTGTTTTCGAATAATACTCTTGCTAAGTCTACGTTCTTCTTCAACATATTGAGGACTTATGTCATGGATTTTTAGCTTCTCGAGATGATTTGCAGAAGTAGTTGATGTAGTTTCTTCATAGTTATGTTACAGTGAACGATTATAATGTGATATTTGTGATCATACATTATATGGATCGGAATGACATACAAATTCATCGAAGATGGTTATATGTTGATTTGGTCTAACAAATTAATCTCGTAAATGGTGCGCATCCACTAAATAACCGAAATCATACAACTCCCCTTGGATGACCACCGTAGCGGAACACATAAAAATATTTTGATTTAGAAGCATCATATTTAATTCAATCTTAATAAGCTACAAAATATTGTTCCACTCTCATAATAAAAAAGTGTTGATTATGGATTTTTGACAAGGACTAGAATTGTAAAATTGCCCTCTGCCCAGCAGTACAAACATAGAATATTGTATCTCTTATATATTATGCAAGGGAATTAAGAATACAGTCTCTACAAATAGCTACAAGCGTTCTATTTTGATCTCGTAGCCTTTTTAACTATGTATATATTTATGCCATATCGAACCAGTCTCAAGTTGTATAACTTCCATGGATAAATTCCTTGAACTTGTCTCGAATGGTGGCATCAATGTTATACAACATCCAAATAAGTCATATCATGGGGATAGCTTATGCATGATCCTCGAAGGTGCATCCTAGCTTAATGCCCTGTTTTTGAAGATACATCTTAAATTTTATGACCGATCCTGTAGGACGCGTCGCAATCCAATAATCGATCATCGGGATGCGCCATGGCTCAACAGCCATTCCTCGAGGAAGTAACTTGGAAACCCTAGTCGATCCTCGAGGACGTGTCATGGCCTAATGGTTGGTCCTCGAGGATGCATTCCTAAGTTCGCGGCAGTGGCCGAGTACCAACGCCATACTATCTTTTGTGCTAACCTAGAGCTGGCGTTGGCAATTTTTATAACGTTGGACTAAGCCAGCACCAGTTATCCTACGTGCGCTCCAAGGGGATGATTCCCAAGGACGCATACTAATACTGTCTCCAGCTCTTGAGGGCACGACAATTAATTTATGTTCGAACGCTGAGGAAGCAACCAAGATTTGTGACCTAGTCTTGAGATCAATCCTTGAGAGCGTGTCATGCGCATTGGCGCCACTCCTATCCTTAGCCTTATTCTCAAGAACAACCAACCAAGCCTATCATTCCTTGTCCTTGAGAACTTTCGCGTATTCTTAGCTGCAAACACTACCAAATTTATGTCATGTTACTTTTACGCTAGTACATGACTACTAAACTTACTATTCGACACTAATCATTCTACTTAAATACTTAGTGAACTAAGCAACTAGTCTTACTAATTTAGCAGGTTATTGACCTGACTTAACCAAAATAGTAATAGTCCATGACTTTACTACTTTTCTACGAGATATCAAATGCATCACATGGGGGGATGTGGCAACACATCCACGATGAGAAGTTAATAAGTAGTGGGATGGTTAGAAGCAGTTGAGAGGATGAGGAGAAGTGGTCATACACTCCTCCTGACTTATCATACATGACTCCACTACAATCTCCACGATCATCACTTCTCCATCTTTTCACAACTTCCACAAACTTACGAGAAATCAGCGTATCTACGACAAGGTTATAAAATAAATGGTTTCAACTATTCGAAACAAGAATTAAGAACATAACGAAGATCTATCCCAGAGATAATCCAGTTTATAGTCATAAATTCAGTCTTCAACTACACCATCACTTTCTCATCATACAGTGAATTCTCATCCTTTTTTGCTTCCCTCCCCTAAGACAAACCATCATCTCCACCTTTATGATCGAAGCAGGACGCGAATGGGCATTTGTTGGTTTAGGCTCGTCATGTTCGATTTTGATCTCTCGAACCTACTAAAAGTACTATTCTCAGTACATTTGTTTTTCACCCTAAAACACAAAGAACAGATGGAAAACAAATAATCTTACTCGTTTTACCTTTTCTGTCCCTATGCCGGGGTCCACTAACTTGCCCGAATGTAATTGAACTTCAAGGCATCCATTCCAAATCAGACCCAATAGTTGTTTCCACATCAAAATCAAATTTCACTGTTGCACCTATAAAAATACAAAAAATGATAAAATTAGTATAAAGTTAAATACTAATAATATAAAAAAAAGGACCAGATACGACACAAATACGTGTCTATCAATTTCTATCCAAAGTTCTTTCTCTTTGTCGATTTTTTCTTGCAAGTGTTTATCAAGGGTTGTATTATTTCTCAACCGTAATTTTAACTCGCGCCACATACACATACAATCTCGGTGTTCTTGACTATTTTCATGCCCTTGAAGCCTTCCACTAATATTATTTCAATCATTGAATCTATTGTTAGCTAACTGCATAGTATTTTCACGCTTCTTGAACAACTAGCAACAAAAGCAAAAGATATTTTCTAAAGAAATTGAATGTATAAGCCATATTTTATCTTGCTTTTCCAAATTCTTCAATTTTCTTATATAATACGAGAAACAAAACTGTTTACCAAAGCCACCAAAAGGAAACTCAAAATCGTTAACTCTTACAAGACCTTTTTCCACAAGAATATCAATTAATTTTTGATCAATTGTGTTCCAAATTTTTGGGTCAAAAATATCAGTATTTGGTTCTTCCATGTTATCTTCATTCATGAGATTTACATATGTTTCAATATTAACTCGATCATTTACATCGCCATCAATGTTCATATTAACATCATTCTCATCCATGACATTGGCATTACTGTTGCCATATATTTCAGTATGTACTTCAACATTTGATTCATTAGCACAATTGTCATCCAAATCTTCAACTATACATTACTAGGTTTGATCAAATATTTATTTAAAGATCCAGCAAGATATTTTACTAACTCACCATCTTTTTCCCGTTTTTTTTTTTTAGTTTTAGTTTTAAGATCTCGGCGGTTACTTTCTTTTTATACCTAGAGGCATACCTACAAAGCATTACATACAATTAATATAATTTACCAAAATATAATTATAATAACTTATGTAAAATAATTGATGCCTAACCAATGTAATTAGCGATCCAATTTATGCCTTAAATTTGATTCAAAGAAAGAAAAGAATAAATTGATTAATTAAGATAAGATGATTAGTGAATTAGTAATGGGTTAAAAGAACTAAGAAATCACCTTATATTGTTTTAACGGACTAATAATTCTCTAATTCCTTTTGTTATTTCCCCTTATAGCTAGAAGAAAAGAAGAAGATAGAAACAAAAACAAATAAAGAACGCATGGGTTATAAAAAAAAGTGAATAGGAAACGTGTTGTAATTATTTTTATCTCGGTAAACTCTAGAAAATCTTTTTATTATTATTTTTTTACTACCTCTTTCAATAGTTTAATATTATAAAAAATACTAACAAATTAATTAAACGTGTGTTTATTTAGGATTCACCAAAAATCTTGCTGCCCAAAGTTCAAATGGGTATTTTGTGTCAAGGTCGACCTTAACTTTGTCTATTTAGGATTCACCGATGGATATCAATTGCTCAAAAAAATGGTTATAAGACTAACCACTATGGACTATCAACTTAAAGAAATGTTATCTTGAATTAGCTGCTAGCTACTACGGTAATTCAAGTTCGATACCTAATGGTTGGTCGAATTGCGCCTAACAGTTTGGCGTAAACCAAAAAGATCGTTTGCACCAAATGGTTTGGTGCAATACCAGTTAACTTAATTTAATTTGGGCGCAACTAAAATGCATCTAAGTTAACAAGAGAAGTCATTCTCCTTCTCTTCTCTCATTTTTTCTTCTTTATTCTCAAGAACACTTGACTATGCAGGGCTTAGATCACCAAGTTTTTGGGGTATTCTTTCAAATCCTTCAAGCGGGTTTATACTTCTTTATAATTGGATTTTTTTGATACTTGTTTGAGGGATTTTCATCCACAAACAAGTTCAAGGTATGACGAAGAAATTAATTTTTTTTTTTTGATTTTTTTTTTTGATTGATGTTATAAATGAATCTTGCGTTGAATAAGAATTTGAATTAATCTTGTATAGTTTGTAACGCAAATATATGGTATCTCTTTTCCAGGGACGAAGGTAATAATAATTTTATAGTCTGGGGGCCTTAAAGACTTTGACATCTCAGACTATCTAACCTCAAAACCTTAAAAAACTGACTAGATGTGGTAGGCATTGTTCCATGTTGCATTTAAATTGGCCTTAGAAGCCAATACAATTGCAACCTTATTTGCCTTTTTCCTACAGTACAAAGGAAAGAAAAAGTTTGGTCCTTCCCATTCATTTTAGTGGTATCGAGTGTTTCATAAATGTCCCTAATTTTAATTCTACCTTTCCGGTCTAAGTGGCAGTCCTCTCCTTTAACTGCTTCAGTGGATTGATGTAGACGGAAATATATCGCTCATAGTTGTTAGAGCAAGGGCTATGAGATAGTGTATCAATTTTCAATCCAATATTTTTTAATATTTTGTACAGAGGAGGTGGAAATATACATATATGTGCTTGACAAAAAAACTTTCTTGGGCGATAAAAATTCAGTTGCCCCTGCTTATATATATACTGTTAACTTTCTTTTCTTCTAATCTTGGAAATATACCCTGGATGGACTGGGATTCCATCTGGGTTTTATAAAAAGAACCAAGCGAAAAAAAATACTAAAAAATTAGCCGCCTATATCTAGAACCTAGTTAGTAATTCTCCGAATTATTCGCGAATTATACACGAATTATTCTGAATCCGTTTTATATACATATCATACGCGTACATATGGAAGCCCAACTTAGTTTAGCGAATTTTCATCCTGAAACGAATTTTGCGTGTATTTACGAATTACTGAACTATACATCTCGTATAATACTTTACTACATCATCACTACTTCACTATTTTTAATTATATTTTAATCTTCCAACATCTAATTTCTTTTAGAAAATGTGGTACAATAATTTTTAAACCCGTGGTTATGGATATGACAATGTAATTCACTAAAATCATTAAACCATTGTAAAAATAATATATTTTAGAAGTTAATATATACCGAATTTGTCTTACCGAATTCATATCTCTATAATTAATTATATACGTACATATGCCGTTCCAAATTATTGCCGAATCACGAACCGTTGATCGGATTTTTGACCGAATTTGATTTTTATGAATCCGTATAATACTCGTATATTTTCCGAATTCTGAATTGCTAACTAGGATCCAGAGTCCGAGACGATATATTCTTTATCGCTTATTAAAGACTTTGAAGTAATATTCTACTTCCCACAGCCCTGTTATTATATGCGGACCAAAATATTTATATAATCTGAGTGATGATAATCCCATTCAAGAGAATTGTGTAGCATCTCTCGATTCATGGGAGGGTCAAAAAAAGGTTTGTAATGAAAAGATAAATTCAAAAATCTTATCTCTTCAATATGAGGCTCTTAATTCACCAACCATAACATATGGGACCTTACGGATTTTTCCCTTGGAGATGAAATACAATGAAGAAAACAGCAGAGGTTAGTGAAGAAGAACATGAACTTGAAATACACAAGGCTGTAGCACAAGCTTGGCATGGCCGTTCAGGAAATTCTAGACCCATCATAGAATTTGAAGCCTATCGAAACAGTTACAAGGACAGACCCACTCGGTTCAAGCGCGAAGCAATGAACAAGTTATCCTCCAAGGAGTCTGAGGAAGCTCATAACAATTGGGATTTCGGGCAATCTTTATGGGACTCTTACGAGATTGTGAACTTATCAAAGCGGCTAGAGACTGGACTCATGTTAGAAACATCGATAAATCATGCAACATTGGAAGATATGCGTCCAAAGTCGTCGTATAATAAGAGACGAAGAGAGAGTAAGAATAGCTTGAGAAATTTACTTCATCGAATGTCTTCTTCGAAAAGATTTGGTGATGCAGATAACCCACATGAAGATGATGACCATGATCAATTTTGAAACCATTTTTTGCTTGGGAAAGTAATTCCTCAATGAATACCGACACCATTTTATATAGGTAAGAATTCTAATTCTTGCTTTAATAATTTACGATGTAATCAAATAAGATTATTTAGCAAAGTACGGCATAAGTACAATACTTGGCCTTGACATAAGTTAAGTCATTGCAATCACTTTATTACTAATACCCTTTGAGGGACATCCATTTACAAAGCTCGAAGTTCTTATGCTTGTTTCGGATGAAATCGGTCGCTTCAACATCGATATTTGATTCATAATCTTGTTGCTTTTTGCCATTCTTCTTCTTTGTGATTTTGCAGTTCCTATTTTGTTCCTCAAACTGCACTACCTTCTTCTGAGCCGGCACTTGAACCGTGCTCACTGAAGTGAGCTCGTTATTGTTGCTGCTGCTGTCGTCTTTGATCTGTTTCTCAAATTGCACCACTTTCTTCTGAGGTGGCACTTGAACCATGCTTGATTTAGTAGTCTCAGATGGTTCTTCTTTTTGAACAACTACTTGTTCATGAACATTCTCATGATTAGTTGTAATAGTAGTGTTCAGGATTTTGTTGTTGTTGAAGAGAGTGTGAAAGTTTGGGAAGTGGGGAGCATCTACAATTGTACTTGGAAATCGTTCCATTCGTGAAACATGAACATAGTAGTCATCACTGGTTGTGTGCCAACTCTTGTAGTCTCCATGACCGTGTGCATCTCTCTGGTAAGACATTATGAACTGATTAACTGCACACAGCTCCTCTACAACGAACTACTTGCAATCGGCTAATGTGGTAAAAATGATCAGCTGCTTAAGCACATTTTATAGCTCTAAAAATACTTTTAAGCATATATTCCCCAACTTAAATTAGTGGCTGATAATTACGTTGAATCTAATACCCGTTACTTTCTCTCTTTTTTGACACCCTCTGAAGCATCTCATGATCTTCTCAGGAATATCTTTTTGGCAGAATGGTTTGCTAGAGAGAATAGTGTATTAGTGTCAATGTCCACCGAAAGTAATTCACGAGTGAACAAAAGTAGCAGTTGTGAGCACATAGTTGTGGTCTAGATGTTGGCCAGGAAAAATTTCTTAATGGGATCGGGCTAAGACCAATTTTTTTTTAATGTGTAAAAAAGTCTATTTAACTCATATTCAGCTGTGTTAGGATAGACATAGTAAAACCAAGCACTATGGTAACGCGTTTCGTTTAGCTTTTGACACAATATAGCGAAACACAACCATTATAGGTCATTGCTTAGCTATAATATGGCTCAAAGCTTTGGCTTCTCTAGCAAAGCACATAAATATGATCTCAGCTATAATCAGACGATTGGGAACGGATATCCAATATCCGTTAAAAAGCCACATTACGAATACCAAATATTCGTCTTTGAGGTGGAACGCATACCAGGTTTTCGTTACTGTATTGATGGATTACGAGAATCCATCTTCGTGGTTTTCTTTGATTGATCTTTTTTTCCTTACACCTCTATCACACCCGATTTTGGCCATCCACTATTATTAACAGCTCTATGTTCTCTATCCTCGGATCTTAACGAATATATTTTTAAATTTACGAGAAATTTTCTTTATATATAGCAACTTATTTTCTTCTCAAATTATACCAAATCAATTTCTTTTAACTTGATTTCCTACTCAAATCCCCTCAAATTTATCATTTTCTCTTAGTCAATTGAGATTTTCTTTAATTTTCTTAACCCCATATAACTCAAAATCTCTTCTGTTAATTTAGTTCAAAATGGTTAATAGGAATTTTGTTGAAAAAGAAGATATTGATCTTACAAATGCTTTTGTTTCTATGAGTGTTGATGAAATTATTGGTTCTCAGCAAGTATCCGTTCTATTTTGGTAACATATTCACGAAGTCTTTGTATCTCTTAACGGAAATGCTTATGGTAGGGACCCAAATCCTTAAAAACTAAGACGAAAGCAATTAAAAAAGACGTGAGTCGATTCTAAATGATATATATCGGCAAACTAAAAGCGGTGCTTCACATGAAGATTCGGTAAGTTCTGCAATTGAATCAAGTTATTTCCGATTGGTGATAATAGTAGCTAACTTATTATTTTAACTTCAATGTTTCAGACTCGAGATGGTCGGGAATAATTTCAAAACCAAAAAGGCAACCATTCAAGTATATGCTTGTCGTAAAATCATGATAGAAAATCTTCCCGAGTTTGATTATCAAGTCACTGTCGAGCAAAACAGTATTTTCTCTGCCCAACATTCAGACTTTACAGTAACACAAAATGGGATCGAGTACTACCTAATGGAAAGATTCGTTGGCACTACAAGCATATGGCGAGGCCCATAGGGGCCAAAAAGGATAAAAAAGAAGCAATGCTGAAGAAGAATCACGAACAAGGTATTTTCAGGGGAGAGAGGTGGTACTTCAAGCGACATGGATGGATCGATTATCGATAAAAAAAACTGCAGAAATATTCGAGTATTTTAGACAATCACAAGAAATAAAAGGATGTTAGCAGAGAACAGCAGCAAGCCCCGTTCATCGAAATTTTATCGGGTGACCAACAAATGTTGTCTCAATTGCAAGACCAACAAGATAGTGCAATATGGGTATGGATCTTAGAAACCTAGCCCCAGCGCAGCGAAAATATTATCGAAAGAAATAAAATGGTATTTTGAAGAGGTTAAAAACAATCGCCATCGATGATTCAGAGGATGATGAAGTGATCCTACTCTACATGTTTTCCCTTGAAGAAATAATTTAGTTTAGTATTTTAATTTCCAGTTTAGTTTTGAATTAATAGTGTTATTTTTAATTTTAATTAACTTCCAATGTAGTTGTTGTTTGAATTAATAAAAACTTTAATCAACGACTTTATTTATTGAATTAACATCAATGGATATTTATGTAAAAGGTGATCACTAATTTAAAACAATCTTTGTTAATTAAAAATTAAAATTATATGCTGCTCATTTATTAATTAATAAAGGTTACACTGCTATATTTTTGAACCTTACATCCAACGGTTCAGGAAGAGAAACATTTTTCATTAATAGATAAAAACTTAAATCTTATATATTTTGACCTGGATAACATAGTACAAAGCTTCAATAAAGAGATAAATTTTATTCACCGGCACGAGATTCCATTATAGATGCAGCTTCGAAATGACAAAACAGTTCGCCTCTCCATTTGGTATATTCATCTTGCGCTGTAAACCTGTGCCCTTTGTGTCTACCTAGAATCTCGTTGTACTTTTTGCACAATTTTCTAATTGCTATCGTGCGGAAGTACAATACTCCTCCCCATAATCTAGAGGTGGTTTCCTGTACTTATCGTTCGACTTGGGCATGAAAGGACCCGTTTTAACCAGATTCCTGGAAAGTTTTGAAGGGCGATGATCTTCCGGAAGATCCAACACGATGTAAATTATTTTATTCGATCTTTCTCTTAATATCCGCATTTATTTCCCTTTGTTCGATTCGCTCGTTAATTTATTTGGCGTTTATTTGTAGTATCTCTTTTTCTATACATCAATTGATTTGGTACTTGATGACGATGGGTTAGCCATTACAACAGGATTTCTTTTGAAGGAAACAATGAAAGATAGAGAAGGAAATGTTTGAAAGAAGTAGTGTATGATCGAGAACGACTTGTTTGAATGAAGTATTGTATGATGGAGAACGGGTTATCCTATTTATATGCATAAAGGTCTAATGGCTATATTTTTTGAACCTTATATCAAACGGTTATATAACGGCTATCTTTTTCATATAACCACCACTCTATATCATTTTTTCTAAACACAACCTATCCAAAGCATTCGCAACTCCAACACCTTCAATATGTATTTTAAAAGCAAAGGAAAACAAGTATTATGTATGGAAGCAAAAGAGGTTGGTCTATTATGTTTCATGGATAACTATAGTCTGATGCAATGCCCCTGGATATATTCTAAGTCCGCAAGTATGTTTTTCTGGCATCAAAATGGTCATTGAATCACAACTGGAAAAAATTAGGTATTTGCAATTTCAATATCCAAATTGTCATGAATAAGCACGGTTGCTAGACGATGCTGTGAAAGCTAAAGAAGATGAAAAGGTAAATAAACCACGTAAGAACTTCAAACTTAAAGCCAAATTGAAGACGTGTGTGTGCAGACCAAGCACTGTGGAGAACAAGATTAAGTATTTTAAGTCACTGTGGAGAACAAGGTCACCAGACCAAGCATTGTCCAAACATAGTATGGAATGGTCAATTTGAATGCTCTAATGTGACTGAATGCTCAATGCCTAATTGTAACACTTATATAAAAATGCACACTTCTAAAGCAAAAAACACATATGGATAACATTTTTGGAAATGTCCAGTGTGACTTTCGGTGGAATAGACTGATTAGGTGTCGTTGTGTTTTAGTGTGACCAACGGTTTGAATTTCCGGAATATATGTGACATAAATATTTCCTCACTAAAAATTTTATTCTGAAACGAAAAATATTTGTTACTAAAATTATTTTAAGTGATAAAATTATTTTCTCACTATAGATACTTCCAGTTACAGATATTTGGTCAAAAAATTACTCAATTTTATTTGCTCGTGAAAAGATAGTTTTGGTGGCAAATAAAATTTAGTAGCTAACCAAAAAATTCGGTGACAATTTCTTAAGGTCGTCGTAAACTACTTTCTACAACTCATGATAGGTGACTAAACTTTTTACACCGCTAATTTTTCGTAATGAAGAAATTAATTTTCGTGATATAATTATTTGCTACCAAAAGCAACTTTTCTTGTAGCGACTGTTATTTTGAATAAATTATATTGGTTTTTAATAAGTGAACGACTAGATTATTTTTTTACCCACAAAGCACTGCAAATAAAAGACTACAACAACTGCAAAGACCAGTGATGGACTTATTGTTATCTTCAGAATGACCAACGATAACAGAATAAACACTGTAAATATCAGCATTTTTCCTTATCTCCTACTTGACAAGACGGTTCTCAACTGCAAAAGACCAGTGGTGGACCCATTTCGTCAGTTTAGAATGACCACATAATAAAAGACTAGACACTATAAATATCATCCTGACATCTCTTATATTGTTAAAATCGATATTCATCTTCTATTGTTGGCATTTATTCATTCTATCTCTATAAATACAACATTTCTCGCTTAATCTAACACACACACCAAATTCTAAAAAACTTCAATATATACTCCTTTCTTTTTAGTGTTGCTACCCTTTAATCTTTACTTTTCCCAGTAGTAATGGATAATTAACTAATAAGCAAGACGAAACAATTGTTTGGTATTACTTTTATGTTTCACATGTTCAGACGGTTTGAATATCTCTCAACAGGAATTTTGGAGCCAGATTCTCCAAATATTTACTGAGATTGTTGGGAACCCAGACAATCGCAGCTGCAGCTCGCTCAGAAATCGGTTCTTAGCTATCAAAAATGTTGTGAAAAGGTTAGTGGCAATAAAAATACCACTATATTGAACCAGGCCCCAGGGATGACAACTCAAATAATTGTAAGTGTGTACCATTTAATTGGATTTTACTTTTAAGAGTATTTTCTAATTATATACTTACTGAATGTATTTTTGGTTGTTTATTGTAGGAAGAAGCTGCCCGTTCTGTATATATTCATAATTATGAAAGGTTATTCCGTTTTACTCATTGCTAATCAACGATGATTGACATCTTTCTTGATATGAACCCGGAACTGTTAACACGAGAACCAACTCCGGCTAATTCCCACGACGATGAGTAACTGGTCTGATTATAGGTTTTCTGGGTATATCTCTTTGTAAACCCTCACGAGACAAAACTCGTTTATTGGGGCTACTTGATGGTTTAAAGGCATGTTGCATTGCACGGGCTAAGTGCAACCGCGTCTTCTGTGAAAATGAGATATCTTAGCACCTAATGTTGTTTTGAATAGTTGATATTGGTTATTTATGCTATTATTGTTATTTTATTCATTGCAAAAGAGATCAAACTGGTTGTAATACAAATAATGAAGGAGATTACAATACTTAATTAAAACCACAATTCACTTTCGTAGGAAGCACAAATACATTTAACATGTGTAACAAGCCTTTAAACCACCAAGCGACCTTGGTGGACGAGTTATGTCTCGTGAGGGTTTACAAAGATATGTATCCATAAAACTTGTTATTAGCAAACTTAGTCTTCATCGGAATCGGCTTCAAAAGTATGGTTTTTCATGAATGTAAGTAGATCAGGAAACCTTGTTTTAAAAACTGACAACACTCATCAAATTCAAATTGTTTTCCTTTTTGTTCATTGTACTTTAATTTTGCTAGTCTCTCCTACAACATTCAAACATTAAAATTGTGTTTTATAGCTGAAAGAAAAATATTTACAGTTCGATCATGGGTTATTATTTTAGGATAGCTGCAATTGGTAAAAATAGTTGATTAATACAAAATGCTTAACTTCTTCATGTATTAAAACATGCATATCCCTTATGTTTTCGAGTGTTCTTTGGCGATGAATTGCCAAAGTCTATTTTGTAGTAATGCCATACTAGGTTCCAAAAGGTTTCAGTTAGTAAAGCTCCTTGTCGAGCGTCAGGATGAGATTTTTGGGTGATCCAAGTTGTAGATAACTAAATCTTATGCTGGATCGAAGCTAGCCATAAAAAATATGAAGATGTTGTTTTTAACTCAAATGAAGTGGATGTGAAAAAGAAGTGGACGTTTGGTGCAGAAGAAGTGAAAAAGATGTGAATTTATAGGGACATTTAGAAAGGAGTCGTCGCTAAAGTGATATTTTTAAAAAGCATATTCATTGAGATCCAATGACTCATCTAATAGAGTTGTTAATAGCACAACCACAATTAAACCTAAATAAATAAAATAAAGTCAAAACTTTACATTCATTCAAACTTAAAACTGCAAAATGGTAAAGAAACTATCTTTCATTTATGGTTGGTTCAAGTCTGCATTTCTATATTCATATCCATCTACATCTTTATCAGAATCTCCATCTTCATCTTCATCATCATCTTCATCGGAATCGGAATCGAATACTTTTCCTCTGTGTATCCATTTTCATAAGCAGGTTCACCTACGTTCTCATGCCCATCCGGAACATGTTCATAATATTGAGCTCCACCATCTTCATCATCATTTGGACCTTAACCATAATAATCAAATGTACCTTCTTCAGTTTGACCAGGAAATTCTTCTTCATCTAATGACTTTATATCTTCATATTCTCCTTGTGATGAAGGTAATTATACATATTCCAAATCCAAACCTTTCAAACTTGAACCTCTATTTGGTTGTGCTTGGTTTGCTCCCTACCAGGACGCATTCTAATATGCGCAGCAAATCAGTCCTTAATATGAGGTGTAATTGAAGGTTTTTAAGACTTGCAACAAAAACAGACGACTATCAATATGCTTCGGCGTTGGAACAGAAACAACTGCAGCCCATTCCCTATCCCGACGTTCATGCTTAGTAATCATGTTGTATAAAATAAGATAAATTTCATTATTAGGTTCAAGTCAGTGCCTTTCCAATACTTACAGGGCGATCCAACAATTCTAAATTTCCCTTTTAGTATTCCAAAAGCACGCTCAACATCCTTCATTTTAGCCATTTGATACCTGTTGAATCTTACCAAGCCTGGAATCGCCAATGTTCGAGAGAAAACTTGTACAATAGTTGTCAATTTTGGGTAGATGTCGTCGGCTAAGAAATGACCCATTTTGTACTGGTGCCTGTTAATGACATAATTACATGGAGGGGTTATACCCTTGAGAATGTTATCAAAAAGGGGTGAGTGTGCCAACACATTCAAGTCGTTATTTGCCCCATGCAGTCCGAAAAAGACATGCCAAAACCATAAATCATATGATTCTACCGCCTCTAACACCACATAATTGTACTTCTCTTTACCCCGATATGTTCCTTGCCAAGCTATTGGGCAATTCTTCCATGGACACTGCATACAATCAATACTACCTAGCATTCCAGGAAATCCTCGCTCGGCATTCTCAGCTAGCAATCTCCTCACATCCTCAGGAGTAGGTTCACGCAAGTATCTTGGTCCAAAATGATGGTATATTATGTTGCAAGTATGTTGTTGTGGCTTCCATACGAGTGTAGTCGTCTATACTATCGACAACTATACTTTTGCATAAAATTTTCATCTGGGATACTAATTTGATATGTGGAGAATGCCTCGTTACGCCATTTGC
The DNA here is from genome assembly GCA_023531435.1 of Papaver californicum. Lineage (NCBI taxonomy): Eukaryota > Viridiplantae > Streptophyta > Magnoliopsida > Ranunculales > Papaveraceae > Papaver > Papaver californicum. The sequence goes on from JAJJMC010005141.1 coordinate 4,475,343, forward strand.
ATCCAGACGTTGATGATATTCTTCGTCCATTTCAAGTAATTTTCCTAACAATTTCTCAAATAATTCTTCCTTCATTCTTAGACGTTGTTTGAATTGTCTTGAAGTATAACCAGTTCCGGGAGTGAAATAATCATTCATCATTTTCCCATCATGCCACACTCGATCTCGGGTAAGTCGTGATCGTGTCTGCACTTCCCTAGACACCGTTTGACGAATAATACGCCTACGAACATCCAATGTCATTAGATGAAACAACATCATGCATTTTTCTTCTTCGTCACTTGAAGTATCCAAATCAATTTTGTGTGTATATCTCACATAGGCACGCATAAGACTCATATTGTACCTTTGCAGCAACAGTTTCTATTTCAGTTTCTCAATATCATACTTCAAATTGGACTCAATCAACATTCAACACCAATTAAATAGTAACAATTTCATTTCAAATAGGCATTTGATCAATAATACATCACAAAACAAGTAATAATCATGGATTTCATACTATAACTATGTTCTAATGTTGTTATTGAGTTGTTTACAATGCAACTAATCAATCAAACATCAACAATTTCATGATTATCGGAAAAAAATACATTTAAACCATAATAGTAGAATTACTTTTGATGATTTTGTGAATGGAATTCGAAATTGAAAGAAGCAATAGAATCAACTATGAGTATGGAGCAAACCCTTTTAATTTTGTGCAACAACTCGATCTAAAACACCTTGAAGATCAAATGGGGGTAAAAGGGTTTGAGAGTGGAGGAGAAAGGGAAATTTTTTGGAAGAAGAGAATAAAGAGAAACTCGCATGTTCTCTGTTTAAGAAAACTATAGAGGTATCTGTCTCGTCAAATCAACCAGTTGATTGAGATGGATATTCAGTTTCTATAAAACACCCGACGAATGCTAGGTATCCGTTTTATTAAGTCAAAGTGATTTTTTCCCGGTCAAATAAAAGCCATACCGTAGTATTTGGCCCAAAAACTGAATCAATTAGGTTCATAGAAATTGTATTTCAAATCTTTTTCGAGCAAATTATTCTCATGTCACTGATGGTCGTAGCATACAACTCATGTTTGTAGGTGACTGTTTTTCCACTCCAATAATGACTATTTTATTTTCTTTGGTTTGCCCACTAGCAGTGTTCTCTTCATCATGCAATATGTAGTTCTTTTTTTAATATATATTACTGATCAACGGCTTCTACTTTCCCAATTAGACTACGGATTAAAAATTTCCATTCCATATATGTTTAATCAACGTGTTGGCAGCGTGTATTGGTGCAGCCACTTGAGTAAACATAATTCCATAGATCTCATAGATATATACAGAATTTGGTGGAAAGATCAAAGCTGTATTCTTTTTTTTTTTTTTGGTAAGTCAAAAATTGTATTAAGAAAAAATAGCTTTAGTTTACAAAGATAAATTCAGAGTCAAAGACTCCGAACTTAAATAAATAACATCAGTAAAAAGAAAGAAAAAGAAGCATCTACCAATGCCTAATAAAAACTTAGTTGCCTCATTTGTTTTTTACTTCTATATGGCCTTCCCTTAGAGAAAATGGAATTCAAATCAAACTTTTCCATACCATCAAAAGAATCACTATCATCATCTTCAGAGGAAGCATAATTACCAGGGACTAGCTTAATTGGAGATTGAACTTGCCTGTCCTTTGTACTAACACGCCCAAGTAACCTTGGAGACTTGCCTTTGCTCACTTTTTCTCCAAGAGAATTACTACAAGTTTCCAAAATCGAGTCTAATTCAGCTTCCTTATTGTGTTCAGTTTCCTTATTATGCTCGGTTTCCTTACTTTTACCAAACGTTTGAAGTCTTGCACGAAAAACTTCCTTCTTTGCCAATTTCTTCTCCTCCAATTTCTTTAATTTTTCAGCTTGTTCAATTGCATCAATCTTACCCCATGATTTCGAGCACAATTCAGATTTATCATAAGCACCAATCCGGCCAACTTCTTCAATATAACACCCAACATCTTCTTCAGTTAAACCCAATTCAGCCTCATAAACCTCACTTCTAACACCCAATTCAGCCTCATGAACTTCAGAACAATTATATAAAGGATTTATATCAAGTAACTCATCTACTCTTGGTGTAGTTAAAACAACTTCATTCTCAACCTCATCATCCACGTTATTAAGAGCCTCAAATTGATTGTTAGAAACAAGTTCAGAATCCTAGTTTGATTGGGAATAGAATTTTTACCTTTTACTTGCCTCCATTCATTACAGTTTTGAACTTTGGAATGATTTTGATTCACCAATAACTTCTCCTTTTCAGCAACAACATGCCTATCAAGCCCAGATTTTCACAAAAGTTTGTTTAGCTTTCTTACATTCTTTAAAGACGTGACCAACAATCTTGCAATGACTACAAAATTTAGGTCTATTTGGAACATCCACTACTTGCATATAACGCCTTCCACCCACTATAACTTCAATTTCATCAAGTTTTCCTTTGAAAAATCAATATCAACCAAAACCAAAGCAAAATAGCCATATTCATGGCTTAAAGTCCTCTTATCTACCACAATTGGAGTTCCTAAAGCTTGGCCAAGAGATAAGAGAATTTTTTCAGTCCATAATTCCATAAATAAACCTGGAAATTTCACCCAAACCGTAGCATGTGATGTACGTTGCTTTTCTGGATCGAAACTTGGAGTCTAAGCTTGAATACGTAACACTTGTTGTTCTACAATCCTTGCATCCTTATTCAGAATTTTCTCTTTATCTTCCAAAGAATCAAGGTTGATAATAAAGAAACCCTTGGACATAGGCACGAATTTACATCTTTCAATCTGCCATTGCTCAAGAAGAGATTTCTTCACATCAGCAAAAACTAACCCATTAAAGTTTAATCTCCCTATTAAGCTGAATCTCCACGTCTCACATCCTTCAATAAATAACTCCATTGGTATAACCAAAGATGTTTTCCCATCTTTTAAAATAGGTTTAGGTAAAGAATTAAGATCAATTGATGTTGAATCAAACTTTTTTGTGGCTTTTAGCAAATCAGCATACGTATTTGGACTTTTAGAAGAAGCTTGCCCTCTTGTAGCCACCGAAATTGTATCACTTTCCTTTTGAAAACCTGTTGCTGAATCAGAAACCCTAATAGAAATTGAATTGTTAATCATGGCCGAACTCGGATTCATGATCAAACTTGTATTTATTGCTGCTGAAACATGAATCATAGAAGAACTCGGATTATTAGCTATAGTTATACCCAAATTATTACTTGTAATCATCACTCAAAGCTGTATTCGATAAAAGGAGAAGTCCATAGTATAAGCGTAGTCTTTTCGAATGCCATAAAATAACACAGTATCTATGTGGACTATTACCCACTATAATGCCTTCGCATGCATATATACGTGGAACCAGTCAGCTGCAGACACTTAAATAGTTGGACGTGCATGCGTGTGAGTGTGACTAGTGGATGCTCAACTGGCAATATTAGTCTTTTGTTTTTCTCTTTCCCATAGTTGGATTCTTAGATTCTTTCGTTCATTTTCAATGAAATAAAAATAAAATATAGTTGGATTCTTTCACCTTATCGATGACTTGGTAAGAGTCTGATTTCCCTTTCACTTGCTCTTCTTAAAAGTAGTCTTTCAGTATTGAGACGGTAAACGAAAAGAATAATCTAAATGTGCAGAAAGACTTGTAGTTAGATTCATCAAACATAAGCTTTTTCCACTATTAGCGAGTCTAGGACGCGGACCCAGAACGCGTATTTGGGGATCCTTTTCTGTATTAGTCTCTTCCTGCAGCTCCCTAAAATTTGAATCAACCAGAGGGGGAAATCCTACCTCCTACCAAACCCGCATTCTACTTGTATAGACTCCTTTTATATAGCGATGAAAAAGAAAACTTGCGGAGTTTTTTTCTTCTTCTTTTGATCGGTTGGAAAAGAGAAAAAAAAACTATGTCGCATGTTATTTCTTCTCTTTTTTATTGCAAGCATGGGCCTCCGCCATGACTTGCGATTAATCAGTTACGAAATGTGACCGAGTTACCATAATCGATATGCTTTTAAAAAAAAATAAAAAAAAATCGATGTTGGCATGCAACAGACCAAAGTACGTAAACGCCAGTCTTTATCCTAATCCTAATAGACAGTAAAATAAATTTTGCTAAATAATTTATCCACGATAAAAGACATGACAAAAAAAAAGTGAGAAAAAAACTTCCACTTATCTTTCTGTATAGAATATTAATGAAGTCCGAGGAACCTTCACTATTAGACAAATAATTTGGTGTATAAAGGTTTGAGTTGAAACCAATATAGTCAATATCGGATTTTAATTTGTAACGGTCGAGAGTGATACACTGGTATATCTTTGTATCGGGGAGATTTCTGTTTCAAATATCGACAAATATCGGTCCACATATTTTATATTTATAATTATTATACAAACGTTTTTTCTATATTGGACCTATTAAGATATAAAACTAGTAATCATTTTTCTAAAATACCATAAAAAACATGAGTAACAATTAAAAACCCTAGAACAAGGATAAGGAAATTCATTTTATTTATTTTTTGATCTTTTCTTTAATTGAAAACCCTAATTTCGGTCGTACGACTCGTACCGGTCCATCTCGGCCATTTCGGTTAAACCGTACCGGTCACTATCGGACGATATTTTTGGAAAAAAACCGTTCCACCGGTATAGACTGTTTCGTATCGGGTGAGACCCGATACCGATAAAAACGATGATATTTGAACCGTATCAACCGAAATCGACTACACTAGTTGAAACCATCATCGATTTTACTGTTAATTGCAGCTGGATTGGCACGACAACATACTTGCTTTAAACCAAGAGTACTAAGAAAGACAGCAGGGCTTGTTTGCTGTATAAAAGAAGAAATTTTTCAAGAGACCAAAAATTCGAGTCTGGTGTACTCTTTCCAAGGGGTCGGCTCACTGATAAGCCACGATAGTGATTAACCCCCACAAAACCCGGTCATGTTAACTATAACGCGGGATCGATTTAAAAATGATGGATGAAGAAACAGACAATTTGCAAGTGCTTCCGATCATTCGCTACATTTGATGATTTGATATATTCTTGTGGTGATATTTGTTATGTTGGAAATAAAAATGGTTTAAGCTAAAATTAAGATTTTAGTACTTAAAATAATTTTGTTACTATAATTAATTTGATGGGTGTTAGGATCACTAGTCCAAACTTGGGTGGAATTATAGCCATCCATTTTCACTTCTTAGTGAATGAGAAACCTTTGGTTGTCCCACATTGGGCAAACCAAGGAGGAAGTTCATGTATTTTACCACAAACGTTCTATATAAGGAAAAGAACTAGTGGATTTGATATGGACTTGGGAAATGGACTAGTGGGCAAATGCATACATGTGCGAAGCACCGCAGGCCGCGGGCTTGCAGAGCTTGCGTGTGTTTTGGCGCGACCCTTGGTGCGACCTTGGCGCGACCCTTGGCGTGAGCCTTGACGTGTGCCTGCGAGTGCACACGTGTACCCATCAAATATTCAACGGGTTTATTTTAAAAATAAATATTTTACCGTTTTGAATTAAATGAAAAATAAAATCATAAATATTTTTTAATTAAAAATCTTAACGTTTTGTTTTAATGGGGATTTAATATTTCAAAATAAATTTTTTTCACCGTTTTAAAACTCAAAGGATTACTTCTCCTATAAAAGAACAACAATACTAAGGTTTTCGTTTACCCCAGTCGCAGCCACTGTCCTGACGACTTTTCACTATCTTCCTGCTTTGTTGTGCGCAATAGTTTACATTCTTATTTTTTCATCTACTGTTAAGTTCACAACGGGCCAACGAGCTTTGCTAGCTGGGTTGGTATCAGGTGATTTTATCCTGAATTCAAATTTGTCACTTAAAAGGTATAGCAGCATCTTCCTGAAGGTGTACATGGAAAATATTGAGTTAAGGGCAGTCTGTTGAACAGGCGACTTCACCTCTCTGTGCTTGATTGTGTGTGCTGTTTATTTCTAACCCTCCCTTAATCATCTTCAAGTTCTCCGTTGTTTGTGTTTCTCTGTTACAGGAAGATTATTATCCAACATGTTATGCATCGGTAAAGTCCAAATAAATGCCATATATAACTGGTTACTCCGAAGCCAGTATCTTTTGACACGTTTGCTTTAATATTTTTCCTTTGTTTCTGTGATTTTCTATGTTTCATAAGTACTAGTTTTTGACCCGTATCACATATCGGGGTATATAGAATTTTTATATCGTTGGTTTATGTTCACGGATCCCATATATATCCTAATAAGAGTTTAATAATAAGTTATCATAATAGATTACTATCCAACAATTAATCTTACAATAAAAACTATGTAATCAAAAAAAATTAATAATAAAATATAATATCACTATTATAATTTAAGGATCTTATATGGTTTTGAAAATTAATTTTACGTAATCTAAGAAAACAATAATCAATTCAAATAAAATAAAAATAAATAGAATTAGGTAATCCTAAAAAATAAAATAGTTTAAACCCTAAATACTAAGTATTAAATTTGATTGAAATTTCATAGACTAAAAATAAATATTTTTTTCTATCGGTAATCCTTATTCATAAGTAAACACTTCATTGTCATTTTCATCTATTTCGACCAACGGTGGTATGTCAGGATCCCTTTCGTCCAATTCACCATCATGTTCATCATTGCTCTCTACACTCTTGAGATTTCTCTTGAGGACTTTCTTAGATGGTGTATTCATTTGTTCTTTGTTAAGAACAAATGTACTTTGCTCTTCGTGTGTGTTTATATCCTGCATACTTAAATATATTTTTTACATCAGATGAGATGAGATTAGTTATGGATTACTATTTACATTGGTATTTATGAGATGAGATAGTGCTAATTTGTAGTTATATTTTTGTTTTTATTTAGTAGATATCCTTTTTCTAAATCAAAATCGTAAGCAAAAGTTTCATGTGCACATAGACTTTGATATACAAAGTTCCTTTCTTGGAGTATAATCCTGAAGATCATTGTTTTTTCTATTGCACTTAATATTTATTCCACATAATCCACTTGGTTTTGCTACAATTTAAACACATCTTTTAGGCGGTTGTTTAATATTTACAAACAATACTTATTTGAAATTTGAAATTCAAGTGTTTGCTTGTATATTCATCGTTGGTATCATTTTTGTTACTATATCGTTATCTACGATTATCTTCGTCACTTGTCACATTGCTACGATAATAACATTGTTAGCGCCGTCGTATACAACCATATTGTGAAGTATGTAGTTGTTACAAAGTATTTGTTAGTTTCGCACACACTTGTTTATAACATGCAATATGAATTAATACTAAAAATTTCTTTATGTATTACCATGCAAATGGTTTACACTGCTTGCTAATGTCCACTGAGGCGGGGCTTCGCCCCGCACCCATCTTAATGGTAGTTTCGATAAACTACACATAATCAGTATCCAATAGATTAATAATTCAAATGAAATCTAAGTAACTAAAAAAAGTTAATACATATAAATCTTATTAAATAGCCGATAATTCTGAGTTAACATAAATATAGCTAAGCAATATTAAAAGTAAAATAGTATTTAACTCATGCTACGCATCGGGTTTGGTGGAAAATGTTGATCAGGTGTGGCAGGGCTTTTCCTTGCACCCGTTACCCATATACATTGGAATTTTTTAATTTTTCAATTGATTAATGGGTTATTTTTTTATTAATATGAAATTTAATACCCTTGGATAATCAATATATTGTGGGAATATCTAATTTATAAATTATAGGATTATGCTGAGTCATTTGTTTAGAATTTGTTTCTGAAATTCTTTCAAGCTATATGTATCTTGATTTGTATCCAAACAGACATTAACAATTTCACTCCGGATACGTATCCAAATTATTTTTCGAATATCGCATAATATCTGATCCGAAAATAAAATAAAATAATTAATAAATAAATTTCGTTCTTTTTGTATAAAAAATCAAATACATAAAAAAATGTTATGTCTTTGATTAAGAAAATAATAAATTAAATATAAGATGAACTAACACATATATAATTCATATATGTATTTATATAAAAAAATTGGATCGGATATTTTTGGATGCGGATACCTTCACATCTTTATTTGGTTCCAAAATTCTATATCTTGGATAATAAATTCAGATATCAGTATCAATGGAAAATATAACGGTCAACTTAATTGCTACACCAGGCTCCATCTTCCTGTTGTTAAATGAAAAATCACACTCACTATATAGCTATATCGGTATGTGATATTAAACATACTAAAAAAACGATATTAATATAAAATAGATTGCTAACTCTAAATAGTGTTTCCCATCGAAGATGACAATATGTATTACGCTCTTCTCACCGGCAAATCAAAACGATGATAAAAGATAATCATCAATGAATTAGAACTTAGACTAAAATACAATAATCAAACACTAAATTATCCGAACATAAAAAAGGGTGAAAGAGTAATATAAGTAATTATGGAACATGAAAATAGTGTACTTTGTTTTTACCCTTTTGTTTTAGCTTCAATATACGAAACTCAGTAAGTATATTGTCGTCTATTAGTTCTTGAATTTGAGAGAAAGTATCCTACCTGCATTTAATTAATACAAAGCTCAATAATATTTTAGGATTATTTGTGAGGAGTACAAAACCAATATTCTGAAAAAGGAAAAGTCTTTTCTGGAAAGATGCATACAACGGAAACAGTTTTAGTGACGTTGTAGTTGAAGGTTGCTCTAACTGCACTTGTTAAAGTCTTGAAAATAAGAACAACCTTCGTTGTCCCAGTATTGACATCAACCACAAAATTTAGAAGGCTATAATACAAAAAGAACGGTTCTTAAATAGAACGCAAAAGTGATACCTTTATGAGTTTTATCGCTTTGAATGTTGTCACTCACCTCCACTGCCAGTAAAAAAATAAAACCCCGAAAGTCTTGAAGGCATTGTAAAACACATTAACCATTATAAATATATTACTTAGATAGAATATGTCAACTTACAACCAATAAAAAAAATTAAAAAATTAAAAAAAGATGAGATTTCGTTGAATCTTGTGAATTTAACGATTACCTCTTTGCCCATATTATGCATGGTTTTACATTTTTGTTTCTAAATCAATCGTATGGAAACCTTTATGGTCATAAAGAGCCAAGGCCAAGATTTATATACTCCAAAAATTTAAAATCAATTGTTAGTGAATTGTTTAATTTGATACTTCAGATTACAATTAAAATAAAAAACTTACAGTTGAAAAATATTCAAAAAATAAATGTAAATTGTAAAATTTGTTACAGTAAATAACTTAAATTTAAATCCAATAACTGAAACTCTAAGACATCTAAAATCTGAAATCCTTAGACCGAGACTCTATGTTGCTCAAATAATGGAGGCCATTTCAGTCCACGCATATTCGAGAGAGTTGTTATTATTGCTTCAACCTGGTAAAAAAAAATCAAAACAACCCTAAAAGATTTTCATGACAATCTTACCCCTAAAAGATTTTCATGACAATCTTACCCCTAAAAGATTTTCATGACAATCTTACCTGCGGTGAGGCAAAGGTACTCAGAATCCTTTCCAGGCCAAACTTCTTGAGATGGAAGATAGTTTAGGCAAGGCTTAGACATTGAATCCTTCAACTACCTTAATCCACCTTAAACTCATCATACTATGCTTCATATTTTATCAATTTCCATTACATTTGATAAACTTTGTTAACGAAAAAAACTCTTGAATTTACTCACCACAATATTTAAGTAACCACACATGGATATAATAATGAGAGAAAACAAGGTAGCGTAATTGCATTAACAATAGTAATGGAATTCTATTTTACAGAGAATAATTTCTTCCAACATTAGATACTATAGAACATATGGAGAAAGAATGGTTTATAACAGAAAAACCAATCCAATTTATGTGATGATTTGGCTTCAGTGTCAGAAGTTGTTGTCTAGCTACAAAGTAACCTTGTCGACGTTTCCCACAAATAAAAAAAGGGTTCTACAATATTCATCCAACATTCAAATTAAAAATAAAAAAAAAACTTCAAAATGCTAGATAAGTAGAGATTAGGCTTATAATAATAGAGTATAGGTGCAAGTGCGTGAAATAAGTGTGTAATGAAGTGTGCTATGTACACCTTAGGTTTTGGGTCTATATAATGGCCCTTGTATTTCACAATAATTCATCCATAATATTCCATTAATTCTTCACAATGTAGATACCCTAATTCCATTATGGTATCAGAGCCATACCTGGGAAAACCCCAAAATTACTCTGATAAATTTTTTTTTTTCTGATTCAAAGCAATTCCATTATTGATATGTTCTTTTATGATCTCTTCTTTACTGATTTCACAAAATCAAATCTGAACATCATTCTTTACATTCTTTACACTGTAATCCTTCTTGAAATTCATAGAAACATTTCCTGCTTCTTCTCTATTAATGTTGGAGATCAACTTTTCACTTTTTCTGTCAATCAAGATTCCTTTTACAAGATGCGTATCCTACTTGTTCTTCGAGGTTCTTTAAGTTTCGAGTTTCTGCAGAGATAAATGCTTACCGCAACTTCAAGTAACAATTGATGTTAGATATGAGATGTACAATCTTGATGGATCATGTTCATTCGAATCTGATTGCTGGATAGAGTTTTGTTTACTTTTCTACTGAAATATTCCTCAAATTCGGTATTACTACGTCATCAGTTATGCTGGTTCTCCGATTACTTGAAACCACGACATCTTCATCTGCTTTTTCAATTAACTTTTTTTTTCAGTTACTATGGTTCTCCGATTCCGAATCGTTCTTTTATATTTCAATATTCTTGATCTAATTTGTTCTTGATCTGGAACTTCTTGAAAATTTCATCAAATGGTGATTCAGTTGTTGTGATGAAGAGATCTGTTCGGCATTAACTGTGATTTCTTTTTTCATCGTTGCTAACAAGAAGGTTAGTCTGAATATGCTTAAATCTGGAATTGAACGTATTTCTGTCTCCATCGATATCTATAATCAAGAATCCGCGACTGCTTATGATTCACCGGCAGAATCATTTATATCTGAAGGTTTTCAGAGAACTCATTTTCTCAACCATGATTGCATTCTCACATCGAAGGTACTCAACAAATTTAACTTCGGTTTCTTCAAGTTTCATAATCTCTGATAGTTCCTTTAAATCCTTCGTTTGATGTTGCTACATGAGACATCATCTGTTTCATGATTTGAGTTCTACTGATTTGGTACTCATGAGATGTCTACTGATGGTTCTGAGTTACAAATTATTCCTTCTTTGTTCATCAACCGATGATTTTCCAGTTTTGATTCTTCTGGTAGCAGACATACTTCTGCTGTTTCAAATGCTTGAATGGGTTAAGGTAACATTTCCTCTTAATCTTGTGTGTTTTTTAGGTTCTGGTTTTACAACATCACCATTTACGATCTTTTTAGATCTTTCTCATGTAAGACTGAGTTGAATCAGCATTGATGATTCATATACATGTAAGACTAATGCTGTGACATTAGCATTGTTTGTCATTTTCCATGTAAGACTGGACAAAGTGCACCAGCATTGAGATTTTTCCCATAAGACTGGTTCAAATACACCAGCAGGATGATTTGAGATTTCCCGTAAGACTGGGTAGGGATACACCAGCAGGATGATTCAAGACTTCAGCATTCAGATTCAAGTTCTTCAGCAGTCAATACTTCAAGATTTTCAGCAGTCAGTTTTAAGATTTTCAAGAAATTTTCAGTTTCAAGTGAACACAGTAAAATTCAAGAGTTAGCAGTTCATTTCTGTTCGAAGTGTGATGGCGATAATTTTTCAGCAGGAACCATTCTGATTGCTTGTAGTTAGTGGATAGTCCACTAGTCAAACTCTGCCAGTGCATGATGAATGGTGCTACATTTTCATTTAGTCTTTTTTAGTATCTGTAATTGCAAGTTCAAGGTTCATTTCCAATAGACCATGAACTTGAGGGAGGGTAATAGAGTATAGGTGCAAGTGTGTGAAATAAGTATGTAATGAAGTGTGCTATGTACACCTTAGGTTTTGGGTCTATATAATGGCCCTTGTATTTCACAATAATTCATCCAATAATATTCCATTAATTCTTCACAATGTAGATATCCTAATTCCATTATATAAGACCATGTGCCATAAGTAATCAACACTAACAAAGCATGTACTGAAGTAACTGAACAGTGGGGTGATAATGGTATTGAAGGTTAAATTGACAATACAATAGATGTTGTAGCTTACCTGCCATTTACCAACCTACAAAAAACATAGTGCAAAACACCAGCTCATTGCATAAGTGGTGCTTGGCCAAAGCAACTTGCATCCCTATTTGGTTTCAGTTATACATAAAATATACTTTAATAATTTCGTTTACCCCTCTCATATGAGAGGATCCAACTCATTTATATCTTTCTCATCAGTTGGTATTCACTCTAACATTTTGCAATTGCAGATACTTATCCTCGAATGCTGAATTGTGTCTTTTAAAATCGAAGTCCTTAAAAGATAAAGAGTAACCAATATATTAATATCCATATTCAGCATCAACAAAATGTAAATAGTTATACAGTCCTGCAAGAAAATTTATAAAAACATATACTTTTTTTAATAAATCAATTGCATTGTTGAGCAAAACTTTCTGTCTTTTCCTTACTTAGAAGGGAAATAAATTAAAAGAAAAAAAAAAGACCAACCTTAATACCTATAGCAAGAATAGAACTTGCAGCGAAGAAGTCAAAGAATTGTGGAGCCTAAACCTAAAACTCTGCAAGTTCTGTTGAGCATATTACAATACCAATGGGGTGAAATTTAATGATGAACTTCTTCTTGCATTCCAGTACATGCAGTTAACCCCGTTCCTATCAAATCCAGTGGGAATATCAATCATGTTACAGCTATAACCAAGTCACCACTTTTCAAGGGATGAGCTTGCCATGCTATTATCCTCTTTGCCATCCCAAGAACTTATTAGATGGGAAGGTAATTTGTTTCTCATGCCTTCAGTATTTAGAGGATTCTCCTTGAAATACGTACCTACTTTTGTTAGCCTCGGTATTACTTTACCTAGATATAATATGCATGTTTATCAATAATAAAAAAAAATTATATATACCTTGAATCAGAAAGACTGAGAAAAGTTTCCTTTCCAGGGATCAAAGCATAGAACAATATTAATATAAACATGTTGAACCTTTGAATCAAGCAGACAAATACAGCTTTAGTTTATCCATTGGTGATATCCTTCTGAATACAAATACTTTTAAATGCATATTATAATATTCTTTATAGCCCGTATGCTGAATTACACTTTGGAATGGCCCACATACACCAAAAATATAATTGCTCGACAACCATCACGTCAACTGAATCATAATTCCTAGCTTAAATCAAATTCCATATTTCGACCTGGAGTCCTGGAAGTTTTCTCCTAGTAACCAAGGAGTTCAAGTGTTTTCTTTGAGAAGAGCCTATTTTAGTGGGAAAAATATAAAAACATAAGTCCTTTTTTTTTTAATAAACCTATGTCTTTATGAGCAAAACTTTTTATCTTTTCATTAATTAGAAGAGAAATAAATGAAAAACAAAAAAAAAGTTAACCAACCTTAATATTCCTTTTTTAAATGTCATTTAGGTTGCTTTATAGCTGATTTGGAACCTTATAGAGCCACACTGTCAACATTGCATACTTATAGTGAGAGTCACCAAATTAAATAGTCATAACAGATGCTTAACTTCAAGTGCAACAACAATGGATTAGTAAGACCTGTTAGGAAATAAAATAGGAACGACACATGTAAGATGATTAAGAAAGAAGCAGTGAAATTAAAGAAGGATGAGAAGCATGCAATCAAAACCATAATAAAATAATAGGACGGGACGTAAGTGACAGACTGAGTGAATTTCTGCACAGCTGACACGTAAGATCGGGAAAGTAACAGCATTAAATGCATATTGTATGGGAAAGTAAGGTAATAATTACTTTACTGACACATAAGCTCGGGACAACATCGGTATTCAAGGAGGAAAGAGCACGTGTAAACCATGCAAGGAACGTACCTCGGATTTCAAGGAATGAAGAACACGTGTAAATCATGCAACGAGCGCACCAAAGAGAAAACATGATCTGTCAATCTTACAAACATCCCGATCGTAATATAATAAGAAGAACGACAATGGATCGGGACAAGTAAGGCTCGTTACTATGACTATAAATAGAAGAGAACGTTCACTGGAGAAGGGGTTGGAAAATTGGAGGAGAGAGGGAAGAGAGGAAAAGATAAAAGAGATTAGAAGAAGAAGGTTTATTAGGTATGATAAAGGATTCATTGAAGAGAAACGATGAATCTATGTAAATTCCTTAGGAAATGTATTTGGAATTGTATCTTGGATCATATTTCTGATCAGTCCTCCATTAAATCATAAAAACGTTTATTAAATTGATATGTATTTAAATGATTCTATGTATCAGTTTATTATGCAATTTTCAAATTATTGGTTGTTAATGTCAACGTGAAAATTGACATAAACAATTTGGCGCTAGAAACAGGGACTGGGTTAAAGGATTTATCCTACCTGTTCTTTAAAAGGTGAATTTGATGCTGCATTAAAAATGAAAATGGTATTCTAAAAAAAAAAAAAAAAACAGAGATTTATACAGTTTTTCTCGAGTATGTTTAAATATTTGGTCATAAAACATATTTTTAGAAGATGATAAAATTAGCTTGTCACTTTATTTTCCTTTAAGTAATTTATTGTAAGATTAGTTGGCTAACTTTTCAAAATTTATTAGAAATCAAGAGGAGAAAGTTAGCTACCAGCAAATCCAGAAACAAAATGTCACAAGCAGACTCTGCAAATCAAGGCAGTAATGATGAATAAACTTTAAGACAAAGGGAAGTTGAGAGTGATTCAGACCAACAACAGAGTAATGTGGGAAATCATTCACCAATCCAAGATCTAACACCAAATGCTTTATCGCAAAATCAGTTCTCGCATCACGAGAACTCAGGAAATAATGTTAATTACCTTCAAAATCTGATACGGGAAATGGATGAAATAAGGAGAGAACAGAGGATCAACCAAGGTAGAATTGAATTATTAACCAGAGAAAATCAAGCTTTAAAAGGTGCAATTCGACGTGAACAGAGGCAGGCTGCAACAAGATCACCAAGTCCAGAAGTAATTTTAGAAAGACGAGTACCAAGAAACGAAGGAGAAAATCATGATCAAAGGATGGTGTTAGCTGGATCGTCATCGCGAGCCAGAAGACAGAGAGAAAACCAGGAAATCCAACGTACACAATGGCAGAAATGTATTGAAGCCATGGAACAAATGAAAGAGGAAATAAAAGGACTGAAAAATAAAGAAGGAGGAAGAATAGAAGAAGTGCTAAAAGAGGCTAGGCGTACACCATTATCTCAACGTTTAACAAGTGTTCCATTACCCAGAGAGTACAATATCCCTATATTTGAATGTTATGATGGAACAAAGGATCCAACCTCACATTTGAAATATTATAATCGAGTAATGTCACGATGGGATGGCCATGAAGTAATTATGTGCCGTTGCTTTCCTTCAAGTTTAACAGGTTCAGCATTATTATGGTACGATAGGTTGCCTGAGAGCTCCATTGAGTGCTATTAACAATTAGTGAGGAAATTTCTGGAAGCATACATGTACAATAAACCAGTTGATTCAGGAATAGATAGATTATATTCTCTTACATCATGGCCAGAAGAGACCATAAGATCTTATACTGCTCGATGGCATACAGTGTGTCAAGCAATTGGAGATGTTGATTCAAGCACTGCAATAAATCATTACAAATGGGGAATCGCTGATCGGAGATGTCAGCTTTTTATTGAAATCCATCGCAACAATCCCAAGACTGAGGGGCAACTCAGAGAAATAATAGAAACATGTGCAAGGTTGCAAGATGTCCAGGAACAAGATCCAAGAAGCATTTCACGAAATCAGGAAAGCATGAAAAGGACAAACTCAATTGATGTGTCAATAGAACAGAAAAAAGAATTTCCTCATAAACCAGAATCTAAAGAATCAAAGCGCCCACGGCAAGGGGATAATAAGGCATTTGTGCAACGATTTCAAAAAAGAGTGTTCACAAAGCTTAATACCTCATATACCGAACTTTTGGATATCATAAAAGTTAAACCAGATTTTCAATGGCCATCTTCAAAAGGCAATCAACCTGAGTTTACTCAGCGATCAAAAAATTATTGTGGTTACCATAGTTATAAAGGACATGCAACAGAAAATTGTAGGAATTTTATTATCTTGGTACAAAAAATGATAGATGCAGGAGAGTTAAAAGAATATGTTCAGAGGACCGAATCAGTGGCGAGACCTGATAAAGGCAAAGCAGTACATATCCCGTACAATGAGCGTACCATTGATGTAATATCGTACTCAGAAAAGAGAGATACTGACGTAAATAATGCGATCAATAAAAAATTATGTCGAAGGGTTCAAAACCATGAAATTTTCAGAGTATCGGGAAGAATAGCAGAAGCTTGGGAAGACTGGATGGCATCCCCTCTAACTTTCTCAGCACGAGAAGTAAATCAGGAGGTCGAGATGCACAACGATCCATTAGTCCTTACATTACCCATGGCAGGGTGGAATGTTAGAAAAATCCTTATGGACGGGGGCAGTTCGTTGAATGTTTTATTTTATAGTTCATTTTGCAAGATGGCACTAACAAAAGACCAATTAATTCCATCCCGGTATACAATTTATGGATTCAATGGAATGGCCTCAAGACCGGAAGGAGATATAGACTTGCAAGTATCAGTCGGACCAATCAACATCCTAACAAAATTCAGTGTAGTAGATGCTCCGTCACCATATAATGCAATCATTGGCAGACGATGGGTACACCAGTTGAAAGGTGTAATTTCCACTTATCACCAATATCTGCGATTTCCAACACCGCAAGGAGAGATGGAGATCAAAGGGGATCAAGATGATGCAAAGTTCTGTATAATGGCGGAGGTAAGAATGCACGAAGAACAGGAACAACAACAACAACAAAGAAAGAAAAACCGAAGGACCGAAGAGAAAGAAAATGAAATTAATCAATACTTGAGAAGAAACCTTGAACAAAAGTCAGCAAACGAGTTAGGAGAAAGCAGTAACGGTCAAGGAAACTCCATAAATCAACAACATGAAGGACTCCCATAGCAATTAAAGGGAATTCCAACTCCAATTGGGAATAAAAACCAATTTTCACTTCCATAGAAGAAATTAAAATTGTAAATATTGGAACTGCAGAATGGCCCAAGCAAGTGCAGATTGGAATCATGATGAAAGAAGATATGGAGCAAAGTTTAATCAAATTACTCTCTGATTTTGTAGATATATTTGCATGGAAAATGGAGGATATGCCCGGGATAGATCCAAATATTGTACAGCATGAATTGCGAATACGGCCTGATGCTACACCATTTCGTCAACGGATACGCAAGGTTGCATCGGAATATCACGATCCTGTTGAAAAGGAATTAACAAAGCTTCTAAATGCAGGGTTCATTCGAGAAGTGCGATATCCAACATGGATTTCTAACATGGTGATCGTACCAAAAAAGAACGGTGGAGTCAGGATCTGTATAGACTTTACCAATCTAAACAAAGCTTGTCCAAAAGATAGCTACCCACTTCCTAATATTGATCAATTAGTAGATGCAGTAGAAGGTCACGAAGCATTATCTTTCAT
Source organism: Papaver californicum (assembly GCA_023531435.1). Lineage (NCBI taxonomy): Eukaryota > Viridiplantae > Streptophyta > Magnoliopsida > Ranunculales > Papaveraceae > Papaver > Papaver californicum. Next base: position 4,493,147 of record JAJJMC010005141.1, read on the forward strand.
GGACGGTCAATCGGGATATAATCAAATCGCACTTGCTGAAGCAGATCAGGAACACACAGCATTCTTTACTCCACGGGGGCTTTATTGCTATACACGGATGCCGTTTGGATTAAAGAATGCAGGAGCAACATATCAGCGTCTAGTTGATGCAATTTTCAAACAATGGATCGGACAGATGTTAGAGGTTTATGTCGATGATATGTTGGTAAAAAGCAAACTATCAATTAACCATTTAAAAGACCTTGCTGAAATCTTTGGTGCGTTACGGAAGTACAAAATGAAGATTAACCCAGAGAAATGCATTTTTGGTGTTTCATCGGGACGTTTTTTGGGCTATTTGGTTACAAAGAATGGAATAGAAGTTGATCCAGCTAAGATCCAAGCAATAACAGATATGCCATCACCCAACAGTATTAAAAGTGTACAGAAGTTGAACGGATGTCTAGCTGCTTTGAACAGATTTATTGCCAGATCATCAGAACGATGCAAACCATTCTTTGAAATACTCAAGAAGAAAAATAAATTTGAATGGAACGATCAGTGTGAACAAGCATTTCAAAGCATAAAAAAGCATTTAGCCACTTTGCCAGCATTACAGAAGCCAGAACCTGAAGAAATACTAACATTGTATATATCGGCAACAAAAGATGCAATCAGTGCAGTAATGGTGCGGACCAATGAAAAGATAGAAAAACCAATATATTATATCAGCAAAACCCTTAATTCGGCAGAAAGAAATTATACAAGAATCGAACAACTCATCTTATCATTAGTCTTTGCCACACAAAAGTTACGTATTTATTTTCTCACTCATTATATTCGGGTCCCGAGCAAGGCACCGTTACAATCGGTATTAAAGAATACAGGAAAAGTGGGAAGAATCGCTAAATGGAATGCCCAGCTAGAACAATTCAATATAATTTAGGAGTCACAAACCGCTCAAAAATCTCAAGTTTTAGCTGATTTCCTTGCAGACTTCCCAATTGAAGAAGAATATGAAATCCAAGGACTACCTGGATGCGAGGAAGAAGACCCACAAGATATTTTGGACTCGACAAGCTCTCAAAGATGGGAAGTCTTTGTTGATGGATCCCGAAACAAAGAAGGAGCAGGAATTGGCATTGTACTTACTACACCAATGGGAGATCGAATGATTCATTCTTTCCGTCTTGAATTTGAAGAACATACAAACAACATAGTAGAATATGAAGCTGTGGTCCATGCTTTGAAACATATCATTGAATTGGGAATTAGCAATGTTCGACTTACGAGTGATTCGCAGTTGGTAATTCGTCAGCTTGAACTAAGATATCAAACACTTGATGTAGATCTAGTGCAATATAAAAATCTTGTTCAAAATCTGGCAAGCCAAATCCCAAATCTTACTTTCCGGCATTTATCTCGAGACAAAAATCGACATGCTGATGCTTTAGCATTCATTTCTTCCATGTTAACTGACTCAAGTATGACAGCACTAAAGGTTGGGAGAATCTATGAACCTTCAATTCAGATAAGAATGCTTCATAACATGGAAGAAAACATAACAGAGACAGTTCATGATCCTACACTACAAAATATTCTATTTTTACCTCAACAAATAGGTGATCAAACAAGTGAACCAGATTGGAGAATTCCGATTCATCAATATTTACAAGATAATATATTACCTACCAATTCTCAAGAAGCAAGAAAAATTCAACTCAAATCAGACAATTACCAACTTCGAAATGGAATTTTGTATCGAAAATCATTTCTCGGACCGTTAGCTCGATGTTTATCCCAACAGGAGGGAATTCGGATACTTAAAGAGATACATTACGGAGATGCAGGAAACCACAGTGGAAGACGATCACTTGCATTAAAAGCCAAAACTCAAGGTTATTATTGGATATCCATGCAAAAGGACTCAGACAACATGGTACGAAAATGTGAGGAGTGTCAAAGATTTGCAAAAAAGATTAAAGCACCAGCTACCGAACTCAATTCTATACTCATCCCATGGCCATTTGTAAAATGGGGAGTAGATATTGTTGGTCCGTTAGTTGAAGGAACTAAAAAGAGACGATATCTAATAGTGGCTACTGATTATTTCACCAAGTGGGTAGAAGCGAAAGCATTGGCTCGAATCCGAGATTCTGATGTATTTACATTTTTATTTGAAAATATTATATGTAGATTTGGAATACCAGCAGCCATAGTTTCTGATAATCGGCAACAATTTCAAGGAAAAAACATTGATATGTTGTTTGAGACGTATAATATTCAACAATACAGATCCACACCATTTTATCCCTAAAGTAATGGCCAAGCTGAATCCACGAATAAAACAATAGCAATGAATTTGAAGAAAACACTTGATGGGTATCACAAACGTTGGTGTGAACAATTGCATAACACTTTATGGGCTTATCGCACCACGAGAAAAGAATCCACCGGAGAATCTCCTTTCCTTCTTGCGTACGGTACAGAAGCTGTCATACCAACTGAAATCATTCTACCTACCACAAGAACAGAAGCATGGGAGAAAAATTTGAATACAGATTTAATGTTAGAGAAATTGGATGATTTAGAAGAAAAGCGCGAAGTGGCACTCCAGAAGATGGAGAACTATCAAAGAAGGATAGCACGGGATTACCACAAAAAAGTCAAGTCTCGAAACTTCGTTCAAGGACAATATGTATTACGACAAATCCCTGAATACCATCGGGACAAAGATGCTGGGAAGTTCGCACCAACTTGGGACGGACCATATATAATACATAATTCAGCTGGGCAAGGATCGTATTATCTCCAAAATATGCAAGGACAAATCTTACAATATCCTTGGAATGCACGATACCTAAAGCTTTATTATCCATGAAACTAACACAATTATGGAAGCCCGCACAGGTATTTATATCTTTATTATAAACAGTTATTTTACGGTACATTTCTTTTGAGTTCGTACTTACAATAAAATACAAATCCAGGAACATCACCTTCTGGAAGAACGTTTCGATTGACGACATAATCTAAATTAAGTTCCCGGAACATTGTACTCTGGAAAACGCTCCGATTGGCGGCAAAATTCAATCTCCATACCCACAGAGGTACATGTTTTATTAGAATTTGAATAGATTCTAATCTTTTCACAAAGAAGGAATATCTAACTTATGGTTATCATTTTCAGAATACGATCGGGACCAACCTTGTATCTTACCCCTGGTCCGGGTTTGTTTCGTATGTGTGGGATCTCGGATTATATGTTTTGAGGTATATACACTTCAATCCATTGTATTTCTAAAATAATATGATTAACCTAAAAACTTTATAAATATTATATTTTGTGCAGGAATAATATTCAAGGCACAAACCAGTTAGAAACAAGAAATTACAAAATAATGTTGTCACCAAAATTCAAGCCTCGGAACAAGACGAGATCGGGACACAAAGCAACAATATCTAGAAATGAAGCTACAAATACTAAAAGCCAACAACAAGTATAACTATGCTTTGCGGTTGGATGGATGAATTGGTTGGGAAGGAACTTCCGGAACAAGAACACGACCAGTTACCACAGAAGGATCGGCCTGAGCCCGCTCCAAAGCAGAATTAAAAGACATTGCAATTTTAGCTTTAGCATCTTGTCTTACCCAGACAACATAAGCATGACAATAGTCTACTTCTGATTGAAGATCCTTAATTTTCTCTTGATCTTTATCTACCTTTTCCTTTTCAGCATTCAATTCCTTTAATAGTTCTTCATCTCTTGATTGTACTCTAGTTATTTCATCACCTTGAATGTTGAGTTGAGATTGTAAGTCCCGAAGCTTAATCGTATTTAAAGCTACAGTTTTCTCTGATGTCTTCAGCTCTTCAGTCAGGTTCGCTATTGTATTATTGGCAATGTTAAGTTCAGCTCCCGCTATTGTGGCTCGCCCATTAGCTTCATTCATTTTCTTTTCTAGCGCTAAAATTCAGAGTAAATATTAGTTAAACCATATAAAATTATCAATAAAATCATCATATAACTCAACATATACCTCTAATCACAGATTTAAATTCTGTCTCTTTAAGAGTTAAAGTTTTCAGAACTTCTTGATACTTGGATTCCGCTCTATTACGTCTCCAGGTATTCAAATCCATACTATCGGACAACTGTGTTAATTTCTTCTTAACCAGTTCCATATCCTTATTCACTTCCCTTGCATGATTGTTCAACTGAATCATCCTACGCTAGAATCTAAACAGAGGTTCCAGGTCTCCCTCTGATCCCATCAATGAAAGGTAGATTTAAAAAAAAAAAAAAAAAAAAAAAAAAAAAAAAAAAAACGCACCAAGTACTGGTACGCACCAAGTAATGGACGTACCAAGCACTGGAACGCCCAAGTACGGACGAACCATTAGATCGCACCTAACAAAGATAGATCCTGGAACGATACAGTACGACTCTAAAATAAAATATGAATTGGGGAGTAGGGACGAACCTTGATTCTGATCTTGAAGTTTTTGATTCTGATCCTCAAAAATTTCCAGCTGCCGAAGCTGCTGCTGCTGTTGTTCTTGCTGTTGTTGAAGATTACTGTTTTGTTGTCTCAGATTCTCAATTTCATGTTGCAAACTCTCATTCCCGGACTTTGCTTTCGATTTCTCGTTCTTGAGCATCTGTTCCATCATTATGGCTCTAGCCTTATAGAATTTATACGCTGCGAACGTACAATCGTTACCAGTTTTGAGCTGAGTAATAACTTGTTGAGGAAACGAGTATGTAGAGCCTTCAGCCATGGTTAGAATTTCATTCAAGGAAGAAGGAAGACTGAGCGGGTGTGGTTGATCGAAAAAATCACCTTCAAACCAAGCATCTCAGGTACTATCTATTGAAGCCGCACCAACTGAAGCCCGAAGCCTAGCCATAGAAGCATTATCGGCCTTTGATAAGTTGAAGCGAACAGAAGTATTTAAAAACCCTTTTGAGACAAACCACTCGAAGGCTTCATCTTCTTTACCCGCAAGGATAGTTCCTTCATCTTCCTCGTTAAAAGGCCATTGCGCGGAAGGATCGGTCATACAATCGTCACTGTCATGAGAAGGAGTGGCAGGATGAGGTGATGTCCCGATGGGGGCACTTATTACTTGGTTGACCTCAGAAGCAGATACATTCTCAGTTTGGTGCGCAGTATCAGGAACGATTGAAGGGGGAACATTAGGGTTCGCACCTTCAGTATTACCTCCTTCAGAGCTTTCATTTCCTTGTCCTTCTATAACAATATTTTCATTTTCAACATTCTCTTCAACAGCAATAGTAGATTCGACCAATTGTATTATATTATCTTCTTCAATGGCAACATCATCTCCTTCCTCTTGAGGTAATCCGGAGAAAACCATTAATGAAACATCACAATGAGCAACGTGCATTATGTCAAAGCTACTAGGAAGAGGAGAAAAAGTGGCGAAGATATTGGAGGGGGCAATGATATCTGAAATAGCTTCAGAAGTAGATGAAGGAACGGTGGGCAAATCAGAAGGAGGAATGGGTAATTCCATACTTACGGGAACAACATTGATACTTACGTGCTGTCCCGATACATCGGTTTGGACCGAACCTTCAGCAGCAATTATAGGAGCAGAATTACTGCATCCCACAGCTATATTATCTCTAATCTCCTCCTCTTCCGTTTCAGAAGGGTATGCTGGTCTTCTCATTTTTTTCTTTTTCTTTATTTCTTCAGGAAAAACTAGCTTGCATTTTCCTTTACCTTCTAGAATTTCTTCTTCTTCCACTCTCTGTCTTCCTTCAACAATTTGAATACCAAGGTTTCGGCGAGGAGGAGGAGGAGGAGGGACATCAGTGACAAGATCAGAATCAGGTTCAATCTGAAACATAGACATTTGTTTCATGAGAGATAATTTAACAACAATTCATAATGAGTGTTGAAATAAAGAGTAACACAAACCTTATAGTCGAACTTGTAGTCCATAAAATTTAACCGCCAAGGACAGTAATTTGGGTATCGGTTCCGAAGCGCTTGAATTTCATTGGCAGGAATGTTACCATAAACCCAAGGACCTTCAATTATAATTGGAGTGCGATACCACTTGTAGTCATGATCCTGACGAATTCTTTCCTTTAAGGGAAAGTCAAGCTTGGTTTTAGGAATATGTTTGATTTTGGGATCATCAATTTCATGCAATAAGGAAAATCCCGGATGACTTTTGCGAGCGGGACTGACACTCCACTTCACATAATTTTTCTTTGAGATGCAATCTCCATATGTGGCATAAAAATTCTCTACCGTATAACCCTGACGTTCTGAAGAATCTGGTACGTAGCATGTAAGATTAGTCCGCCCTTCACTTCGAAGATAACACTCATCGAGAATTCGCCACCAATTGCCATTATATTGAGCAATGGATCGGGGCAGCCCATGGGAAAAATTATTTCGAGTCGCAAGGACCTCAAACTGAAAGGGATTCTCCTCTTCATATAAAGGAATACGAAGTCCGGCCTCTAAAGCACCAGCAGCAATTAGCAAACGATTATGTGAATAATTGAACTTCTGCATTGCACTTAAAGTTAGAACATCAGAACTAGGATCAAAGAATGAGACTTTAAAGTCTTGAATATCATGTCTTATTTTAAAATCTTCAATATCCATTGTTCGATAGCTATAAGATGCTTGAGAACGTTTATTTCTAGAAGAAGGATTAACATTCGCAGTAGTTTCAGGAGCTGGATCACGAGCAGGCCGAGCCACAGCGTATCGAGAGGAAGAAATTCTAGTAGGTCTTCCAGATTCCTGATGGTCATTATTAGTCTGAGGATTCCTAGACGCCATGATATTTTATCTGGAAAGAAAAGTTTTAAGGATCAGCTCAATCATATCTGAGAAGAATCAAATCAATTATATTTGTGAAAAGTTAATCATGATTAGATTTTAAAGTAAGATACCCAAAAGAAAATTTTTAACATACCTGAAGAAAGGAGATAAACAATTATTTGATCTAATGTTAAAAGCCTATAGAGACGATTGGGATGCAAAAGTACTTGAAAAAACTTAAGGAAAACAGAGAACAGCAACTTCAAGAGGTAAAAAACATAAGTGAAAAAGACTGCTTCGTATTTAAAGCAAAGAATAGAAACCGTCACAATTTGGAAAGGCGGAGATTTGATTCCCTCGAAAAACGGAGTAACTGACACAAATGTGATGATAAGAATTACTGCTTCCGAAAAGTTCGCGTAACGTGTGAAAAGGAGTAATGGAAAAGTGGGGAGTAATAATTGTTCTTTTACTTTTTCGAAGACCTCGAATCGACCGTTAAGATTTTTGGAAAAAGAAAAAGAAGGGGGCAGATGTTAGGAAATAAAATAGGAACGACACATGTAAGATGATTAAGAAAGAAGCAGTGAAATTAAAGAAGGATGAGAAGCATGCAATCAAAACCATAATAAAATATAGGACGGGACGTAAGTGACAGACTGAGTGAATTTCTGCACAGCTGACACGTAAGATCGGGAAAGTAACAGCATTAAATGCATATTGTACGGGAAAGTAAGGTAATAATTACTTTACTGACACATAAGCTCGGGACAACATCGGTATTCAAGGAGGAAAGAGCACGTGTAAACCATGCAAGGAACATACCACGGATTTCAAGGAATGAAGAACACGTGTAAATCATGCAACGAGCGCACCAAAGAGAAAACATGATCTGTCAATCTTACAAACATCCCGATCGTAATATAATAAGAAGAACGACAATGGATCGGGATAAGTAAGGCTCGTTACTATGACTATAAATAGAAGAGAACGTTCACCGGAGAAGGGGTTGGAGAATTGGAGGAGAGAGGGAAGAGAGGAAAAGATAAAAGAGATTAGAAGAAGAAGGTTTATTAGGTATGATAAAGGATTCATTGAAGAGAAACGATGAATCTATGTAAATTCCTTAGGAAATGTATTTGGAATTATATCTTGGATCATATTTCTGATCTGTCCTCCATTAAATCATAAAAACGTTTATTAAATTGATATGTCTTTAAATGATTCTATGTATCAGTTTATTATGCAATTTTCAAATTATTGGTTGTTAATGTCAACGTGAAAATTGACATAAACAAGACCGATACCGATGGTAAATTCCTGTTTAAGTTAACATAATTTTAGTTAAGCAAGTTTGAGTAAGAGAGGTAGAAACATCATAAAATCCAAATACAGAATAATCTTGAATACGAATAATACCTTTGAGTTTATATAAATTCCTTCTTTATTTTTATTTCCTTTGTCAACTCTAGAAGCAAATGTCCGTATAACTCCCCGGTAATATAAAATTCATTTTTTTTAAATTGTGGATGCGTTGCAAAAAATGCGCGGTAAGCTTAAAACAAAGTTGAGAACTGTTTTCAGCCACGATTTGTCTCCGTTCTTGATATGAATCAACGGTCTGAATGGTGAAAGATCTGTCTCCTTTCTTGAGATGAATCAACGGTCTGGATGGTGAAAACACCGTTGTTTTTTTATGAGATTGTTGGTTAAGCAAGTTTGCATTGTATTGATTCTAACTTCAAATAAGGAAATGCCAGAGTGGGTAATTCCTGAGATGGTTATGCTCTTCTAAGATGGCAAGTGGAACAACAAAATATTAAACCACCGACACAAACATGCCTTAATTCCTTTTCTTTTATTATTATTTTTTTTCACAAGTAAGAGCCCCCTTAAAGTGGGGTAAAACTTATGCCATCGTCTGAAGTCCAATATGTATCTTAATTATGATACAACAAAACAAATAATGAAAAGGTGAACCGAGAGGTTCGAAGGAAGGTTTTACAGTTGCAAGCCCCTCGTCCTGTGTTTGGGGAAGTTAAAAGCAATCAATAAGGTGATAGTTCAACAAAAATAATATAAGTAGACATGTTGGAAACAGACAGATTAATTAGTTGTGCGAAAGAAAGATGCATACCTCGCCGCTAGCCACAACATCTGGGGCAGGAAGGTCAACCCTTTTTTGCACTTCATCGTCCATAACAACAAAGAAGGCACTACCAGTTGGGTCTTCGACTTCCAATCTGAGAAGGTACCTGCCGAAGAGATGGAGAAATGGATGGTCAGAGGATGACGGACTGGAATGGACGGTGAAAACGCAATATCCAGATATTGTTGAATGGACAACCTGGGCACTGGTTCAGCTATCTGGACTCTGCAGGCAGGGCACCAATGGTCCCCTTGGTTTCTCACCAGTTTGGTGCTGCAGTTATGGCAACCAAGATAAAACCATCCTTTGTCAGTCGAAATAGCAACCGCCTTAGCACGACAGACTTTCGGTTGAGAAGCTGTAAAGAAAGTAAGATTGTTAAGAGTGGAAGAAGTTCAGAAGAATGGCATTAGTTAGAGTTCCCGATGGTGGGGGTGTAACAAAAAAGATTAGATAGCCTGAACTTCTTAAGTTGAGTGCCTGAAGGCCCTTAGCAAAGGCTCTTTAGAGGGGGTAGTAGGAGCAGAAACGCTAAAATAACATCCACAGTCAAAACGCAAACACACGGCATAGCCATACATTGTACCCTGCCTCCCATTTAGTTTCGACCAATTCGGATATAGTCTTCCCTGCATCAGCTCCAGATTGGTTTGCCGGTTGGTACCCGACTCTGGCCGGTAAGGTTATTTCTCAGGAGGGCTCTGTGAGAGGATTTGTTTCAATTCCAGTTGGTTAGCATATATCTCGGTAATGGCTGATAGTGATTATCAGAAATAATCATATTTTAGAAATCTGTACACACCTTTGTCTGATCAGCGTAGCTTCGGGGATGTCGGGGTCAAAGTAGATTTTGGTGGCATTTGTTGACGAAAGCGAGGGTTTGACGGGACAACCACATAAAATACTATAATAAGCGGAGAGGAAACTATGATAAACTAAATAAGGGAGGGTATGGGTTGAAAGTAATAAAGTAGATCTACCTAGATATTGCTTGACATGGGCACCGGCTACAACAGCGACAACGGGGTGCGGATCAGTTCCATGGGCATCAAGGTTAATGGTTAGCTCGGATGTGGAATCCCCCCACAGTGTGACCTTAAGCTTTATGCCGCTGCGTTCGGAGAATCAACATAATTGCTCAGGAAGCATTCGTGGGCATTTTTTTAGGGACTAAGTCAGATGGCAACATCAAACAGATGTGGAATGGGAGATACCTGAGGTTTTCAAGCATGAGTTCTCGCATGAAGCAAGAGTTGCCAGCACTGCGCTTTAGCTGCTGTAAGTTTGTATGGCTGATTAGGACTCCAATCACATCAGTGTATAGATCAACTTATGCCATTTGTGATCTATTTTTTAAAGGATTTGACTCATATATTCTAATTCTTCCTCCTATCAAAGGTAAAGTGAACTAAATAAGGTTAATAAAATATTTTGTGAAAGACAGATTTTTCAGAAATGGGATTGCACCAGAGAAAGTGTACATTTAGGCCAGGTACAAAAAGCCAAAGAAATCCGCTAAATGGGAGAATTTACCGGTACTACAATAGCTTAATTGCACAATACATGCTGTACAGCAACAGTCGTGATGCCTTCAAATATGCAAAAAAATTTAAAACTTCAAAGCGTGTCTAGTTGTATATACCAACCGATTTGATTACACTTTAGTATACTTTAGCTCAAAATTCCATTTACCAAAACTACTATCTAAATGGATTGATGCTAATTACTACCAAATAGAATAAGAAAAGATTGTTATTGGTATATCCAAAAATGAAACAGACACAAACAAACAAACAAACAAACAAACATGCGCAGTGATTTGTTTCAGTAATTGGGTCTGAGAGAGAGAGGTCAGAGTACTAACCTGAAATGTAACTGAAGATATAGAATCTTTCCTTACAGCATCAGTCTTGAGATTAGGAAGTGAAGAATGAATTTAACAGGTTACTGACTGCAAATCCTGTCACCAAGCTGTCTTGGTTGGAATTGCTGGCCGAATAAGAAGATTAAAATGCCAGAATGTCCATCTTGTGAAAATTAATGTCAAAATCCCATTGGTCCATAAACAGCAAATTCTGGATATATAACTTGAGTGGAATAATGAGTCACCAAGACAGAACCAGTGTGGAGATATCCATGTATTAAGGCTTGTTCTTGTTCACAGAACCTGCAGTTTATGCAATAATAATTAATGCAAGACGATTTGAGTATCCAATATGAAAAAAAGAAGCCGAATTCTAACAAACTATGAAAACAATAGCAGGATGAAAATATGGAGTAGTACTTCGCTTTCAACTCAGAAACTTCAAGCTTCAATGCAACGTCCTCCTGTATAGCGAGAGCATCATTGTCGAGATAAGGAGAGGTACAACGCTTGTATACGGATTCGATGTAAGGGTCAGAGAAAACAACCTGCCCAGCGAGCCTACATAAAAATTTCCACAGTATTTAGCAACTGCAACAAACAAACAAACAAATTTCCACGGTATTTAGCAACTACATAACTACATAACTTCAGATAATCTGTATCGCCGCTGTTGTGGAGAATAATAATTACAATCCACAGACCAAAAAGACCACATACGCAATTTAAACATCAATATTTACCTTAAGAGGCACCCAAGGTATTTCATTGTGTCTGCAAAGGATTCCCACCCGATGATGGTTGTTGTTGTTGTTTTGTACCCCTATCTAAATAGTTGGCTTATTGTTTTGTTCTGTACCCAAAATAGTGATATCACTCACAAAACAGTGAGTCAATGATATCACTGTTTTGAGCATCCTTAGCAAAAATGTAAGTGCTCGAAAACAAACATACGGACTTGCGGGAGCGGGACCTTACCCTCTACCCCTATCTTCATACAATCTATTACCTCATCCCATAGTTCATTGCTTACTTCTGGGTCATCTGCAACAGCATTATAATCTACAAAGTTAGAAATATGAGCATACCACATAAAAAATAAAAGTAATCAAATCGTTGAAAGTCAGAAAATAAAAGAGTTATGAAACATACACTTTATACAGATGACGAATCTTCACAGAAACATCTAATGCAAACTTCCCTTGATTTATTGATATCTGCACATAAACATAATACTGCCAGTATAGTATCACATTGCTCTGTTAAAGAAAAAGACGGCAGTATAGATTCTGTTTACAATCATACCATCAGGTGCGTGATCCTCTACGTACTCACACAGAACAACAACAACAACCACCAAATATGTTGACGTAATAGGTGAATACTGCAATGTCACAGCCTTAAGATTCTCACTGGTGTTTCATCAATCACTGGCGTATTGTACAATTCCACCAATCAGACGGCACAACTAATGTTATCTTGAATAACCCGTTTAAAATACACTTGTTGGCAACCATGGCATTTCATATCACTGATACAATTTATAAGTAAAAAACTGCTGAAAGGCATGATGCAACTTAACCACATCGCACTCTTTCTATCACTTTATCGATTGATAACAAATTTAGCATATATATAACATAGGCTGAGAACCTAAAACTGAACAATCATCACACCAAACTCCAGTCACAACGGTGTCCGTGATTTCTAACATATTATATCTGCATTCCCTGTATTATGGAAATCTAAACTATTAGCTAGTATTATGGAGAAAGTGAAGCACATATTGGGCAATTGGAGCCCCTAAGTATCTCCTAGTCTACATATAATAACACCAATTTATCACCATTTGATCACAACTGTAGTTTGTAAGATAATAGGTATTATCTCTCACCTGCATGACTCTGAAGAGGTAAATTAATGTGCTTCTCTTCATGGATCATCTGGAATGCCATCGGTCCAACAAAATCCAAGCCGTCACATTTAGAAGCTGAATATTCCCTGGAAAGAAAAAAAAAAATCCAAATAAAGTATTATAGAGATTAAAGTACTTAAACGCGAAAAGTTACCTTAGCAGGTGAGATTTTTCTTCTTCAACTGTTGGCAAAGAACAAAAATTTCATTCTACAAAAATAAAAAATTCTCTACTCGGTCCTAAATTCATTCTACAAAATGCAGCAGCATTGAGTGAGTAAACAATCTTTTCCACTTGGTCCTAAGTTCCAATAAAAATTAACAATTATGAGACCCGAGTTCAACTAAAGGAATGAACAAAACCAATAAATGTTCCAGCTTTATTCCATAATCAGTACAAATGAACAAACCCAGTACGAAAATTACTTGAAATATTTGTTGTAAGTATTTAAATCTATACCTGAGAAACATCTTTAGCAATGTTAAAGCATATGTGCTCCAATGGCCATTTTAATAACTCTCTACGTGGAAACATGATTAGGCTTACAAAAGTACCAATGAATTAAGTTCTATAAGGCGAAACACTGAGTCATTTGAATTTCACAGAATTGACAAATTCCTCGTGGGGAGATATTGATAAAGCAATTAACAAATAAGAAGAAGCAAGACCAAGAATAGCTTACCTATGGATCAAATACCTGTAAAAAAGCTTAGCTGTAATAACCTCAGGAATGAACATTAGGGTCTCATCTAGCTGCAACATGAGCTATATCAAATCCACCTAAAACAGAACTCTTAATATAAGATCAAAAATCGAAACTACAAAATAATCAAATTCTTACCTATCAAACGAACGTCTCAGGGAATTATTACTACCTGATAGGTTCGTGGAGTATGGCTACTAAGAGAATTGGTCATGGGCGCTCAAGTACTCTTTGTATTAAGAAGCACGCGTGTCAGCCGATGGGAGGGGGCATCATTAATGACTATTGTTAGCCGTTAGATAATCGTTAATAGGATTAGAAGTTAGTTAGCTCCTTAATCTTTTGTTGATTAATTGATTGATTAATCCTTTGAGAACTCAACAGGTATAAGAACCTGGGTCTCATTCATTTTGTAATCATGTTTTTACAATCAATAAAATAGCTCTTAACCCAATTCTTTCTTTTCAATTTTTCCCTACATTTTCCTTCATTTCCATCAACAACTGGTTCTTGAAGTTAAGGACCTATCAATTGGTATCAGAGCCGTGATCTAAGAAACAATACAGTAAATCTGGTTCTTAGTCTGAGCAAAGATGACAAATCATGATTCTAGGATTGCAAATCTGGAAGAAATAAATAATGTGTTCACTTCTGAGGTTTCAACTATCAATGATAGGATGTCAGGACTATCTCTAGGTCTAAATGCTGTAACAAATAGAGTTGATGGACTCACACATAGAATGGATGATTTTTCCAATCAAATTAGTACAATGAGTGCGCAGATGAATAGTTTTATGCAGGAAATGAGATCCAACATAAGTCACAACCAAACAAGAATGGAGAACCAGTCACAGCCAGAAGGTGTGGAGAGTACTGAAGCAGATGGAAGTAGAGGTCAAAGAAGAGAGAACAATGTTATTTCTGGAAGGATTAATTCTCAACCAAGAGTAGATCTACCTAAGTTCAACAAGGGAGATGATCCAATGTTATGGATCTATAAGGTAGAACAATATTTTAGATTCTATGAAGTCTCAACTAATCAAAAAGTTGTCACTGCTTCCTTTCAACTTGAAGGAGAGGCCTTACAATGGTACTACTGGCAAGGATATGACAATACTAATCCAACTTGGGATGTATTTGTGGGAGATCTCTGCAGAGAATTTGGTCATGTGGACTACATAGATTTCACATCTTCATTGTTCAAGCTCAGACACACAGGTAACTATACAGATTATGTTTCAACTTTTAGGAAATTTGCAATAAGAACAACTGGAATTTCCCAAGAAGCTCTTAAAAGCTGCTTCATAGGAGGACTTAAAGATGAATTGAAGTATGATGTGCAATTACTTAAACCTACAACAGTGCATGAGGCCATAGCATATGGTGCTCAGTTAGATTCAAAAATTAAGGCCTTAAACTCCTATGTTCCAAGATCTCAATCCAGATTGTATAACCAATTTCCTTCTCAAGCACCAACAGATCAAACAAAATTACCACCAAGAATTGAATACAAGAAAATATCTCCTTCCACAGTTACTGATAGAAATCTTAATAATCTTTGTTATTAATGCAATGGAAAATGGTTTAAGGGAGACACATGTAAAGAAAGAGCTAATAAATTTGGCAAGATCCATGCATTAGTTCTTGATTTACTAGAGGATGATTTAGAAGAAGATAATTGTGAAACAGAAAAAATTCCCACTGATATTGCTGCTACAGATGCTTCTTTAACATCTATTACTTTGAGTGATTGTGCCTTGTTTGGAATTGAACAACTTCCTACTTCTAAAACAATGAAGGTTAGAAGGAAACTCAAGGGAGTTGAGGTGAAGGTGTTGTTGGACTCTGGTAGTACCCATAATTTTGTTGACTCTAGATTAATTAAGAAGCTTAACTGGATTCCACACTTTGATAAAACATTCAAAGTAATGGTAGCTGATGGGAGTGTGGTTAAGGGAGGAGGAATATTCAAGAAGATGCCACTTGAATTGGAAAATTACAAGGGAAGCATTGATCTGCAAGTACTGCCTTTGGGTGGATGTGATTTAGTTTTGGGGGTGCAGTGGCTCTCATCTTTGGGTAAGGTCACATGGGATTTTTCTAACCTCACTCTAGAATTCAATGAACAAAGCCAAACTTACAGACTAGAGCAAATGGAGGTTCCTACTCCTTATACAGATGTAGTTACAGTTAAGCGACTAGAGAAAGAGTTAGAGATCTCTAAGTGTGCTTTTGTGGTTTATTCATTAGAAGAAGGAGAGAATGGAAGTAAATTTTCTCATTTATCTCCTCTAGAATTGGAAGAATTGCAACAACTACTTCTGGATTACAAGCAATTGTTCACTGTCCCTAAATCTTTGCCCCTTGTCAGAAGTTGTGACCATAATGTGCCACTACTGCCTGACTCCCAACCAGTTAACAAGAAGCCTTACAAATATGGACCCCTACAGAAATCTGAGATTGAGAAGGCAGCCAGAGATTTGCTGCAGTCAGGTTTCATTAGAGCAAGTAAAAGTCCTTTTGTTTCTCCAGTACTTTTAGTCAAAAAGAATGATGGGTCATGGGGAATGTGCATGGACTACAGAGACCTCAACAGCAAGACAATTAGAAATAATTATCCAATCCCACTTATTGATGACTTGCTAGATGAACTTTTTGGAGCTAGAGTTTTTTCTAAATTGGATTTGAGGTCAGGGTATCATCAAGTAAGAATGTGTCCAGCAGATGTGCAAAAAACAGCTTTTAGAACTCATAAGGCTTATATGAGTTCTTAGTTATGCCCTTTGGCCTTACTATGCACCAGCTACCTTCCAGAATTTAATGAATGAAATATTCAAGCCCTTTTTGAGGAAGTTTATCTTGGTTTTCTTTGATGACATCCTAGTCTATAGTAAGAATTGGAAGGAGCATATTTATCATCTTAAACTAACCTTTGGTGTGCTCAACTCACAACAGCTATTCCTAAAAGAGTCTAAGTGTGAGTTTGGAGCCAGAAGGATTCAATACTTAGGCCATATAGTGTCCAAGGAAGGGGTGGCTCCAGATCCTGAAAAGTTAAGAGTGGTGCAAGATTGGCCTAAACCTACTACCCTTAAACAGTTAAGAGGATTTTTGGGATTAACTGGATACTATAGGAAGTACATTCCAGCATATGGAAAGATTTGTCAACCATTGTTCAATCTTACTAAGAAGAACAATTTTTTGTGGGTTCCAGAGGCTAATGAAGCTTTCACAAAACTCAAGCAAATCATGACAAGTCCTCAGGTGTTGGCCTTGCCAGATTTTCTAAACCATTTGGCATAGAGTGTGATGCCTCTGATAAAGGTATTGGTGCAGTTTTACAACAAGAGCATAGACCTATAGCCTACCTCAGCCAATCTTTAGGAGCTAGAAATGCAGCCTTGTCAGTTTATGAGAAGGAACTACTAGCAATAGTGCTTGCAATTAAGAAGTGGGAACACTATCTGCAAGGAAAGCACTTTGTCATACAAACAGATCACAGCAGCCTGAAGTATTTCTTAAATCAAAAGGCTACTACTTCATTCCAGAGAAAATGGGCTAGTAAACTAATGGGATATGATTATGAAATCCAATATAAGAAGGGGAGTGAAAATGGGGCTGCTGATGCTTTGTCCAGAGTGAACATGGGAGATTCTGTTCAGGAATTCATGGCCACATCTTATCCATATTACAGCTGGATGGATGAGCTGCGCCAACATTTAGAGAAGGAAGAATATATCATAAATGTTATGAAGGAGTTCCATGCCACAGGTACATTCTCTTCTCCTCATTATAGCTTTGAAAATGGGTTTTTAAGGTATAAAGGCAGGATAGTTTTGAGTCCCACTTCTGAGTGGAGGAAAAGAATTTTAGAGGAAATGCATGCCAGTCCTGTGTCAGGACATAATGGAATTCTTAAAACTTCTCAGAGGATCAAAAAATCTTTTTTCTGGATTGGAATGAAAATGGATATCAAACATTACATTTCTGAATGCAACATTTGCCAGCAGCACAAATATGAAGCTTGTTCCCCACCTGGCTTGCTTAACCCTTTGCCAATTCCAGAACAAGTATGGACCTCAATTAGTATGGACTTTATTGTGGGATTACCTAAATCCAGAAACAAAACTGTGATTTTTGTGGTGGTTGACAGACTATCAAAGTATGCACACTTTATGGCAATGTCACATCCTTACACAGCTCAAAAGGTAGCTCAGATTTTTATTGAGAATGTATTCAAGCTTCATGGAATGCCTACTTCTATTATCAGTGACAGGGACCCAATTTTCTTAAGCACTTTTTGGAAGGAATTGTTCCATTTGAATGGGTCTAAACTTGCTATGAGCTCTGGGTACCATCCTCAAACTGATGGCCAAACTGAGGTAGTAAACAGGTGCATTGAAACATACTTGAGATGTTTTTCTTCTTATGCACCACAAGACTGGGTAAAATGGTTGGCATGGGCAGAATGGAGCTAAAACACTGTTTTCCACACTTCTTCAAAAATAACCCTATTCCAGATTGTTTATGGGTATTTACCTCCAATGATCACTACCCATGAGTCAGGAACTGCAAGATTAGAATCTGTTGAGGCAGAGCTAAAATGCTAGAGACCAAATATTACAGTTGCTCAAATCCAACCTACTGTTAGCACAGCAGAGAATGAAACACCAAGCAGATAAGAAAAGATCTGAGAGGGAATTTCAGGTTGGGGATAAAGTTTACTTGAGGTTAGTTCCTTATCAGATGCGCTCCCTGACTGGGTAAACATTCCATAAATTATTTCTAAAGTATTATGGACCTTATCAGGTCATTCAAAGAGTTGGCCAAGTAGCTTACAGACTATTGTTGCCTTCACATAGCAAACTACACCCAGTTTTCCATGTGAGTTGTCTTTAGAAGCAACTGGGAGAATCCGTGCAGCCAAATATGTACTTTCCTTCATCTGATACTGAGTACAGAATGCTCCAGGAAGGGTACTAGGCACTAAATTGGTGTTCCAGAAGAATGAGCAAGGGGTGAGGTCTTTGTGCACAAAGTTACTGATTCAATGGTCAGGACAGGGAGTAGATGAAGCAACTTGGGAGGATCTGGCAAGTTTGCAACTCAAACTTCCAGGGTTTGATTTCAACACCCAATCATCGCATCCTTGAGGACAAGGATCTTTTCTAGCAGAGGGTATTGATAGGAGTTCAGGTTATAACTCAGTGGTGCCGCAAGCTAAGTCCGTGGAGTATGGCTGCTAAGAGAATTGGTCATGGGCGCTCAAGTACTCTTTGTATTAAGAAGCACGCGTGTCAGCTGATGGGAGGGGGCATCATTAATGACTATTGTTAGCCGTTAGATAGTCGTTAATAGGATTAGAAGTTAGTTAGCTCCTTAATCTTTTGTTGATTAATCGATTGATTAATCCTTTGAGAACTCAACAGGTATAAGAACCTGGGTCTCATTCATTTTGTAATCATGTTTTTACAATCAATAAAATAGCTCTTAACCCAATTCTTTCTTTTCAAATTTTCCCTACATTTTCCTTCATTTCCATCAACAACTGGTTCTTGAAGTTAAGGACCTATCACTACCCAAGTACCCAGTCTGTGATAAATAAAATTTATACAATTATTGTGTGGTTTGGGAAACTAATCACCACAAACTTCGTAATCCACCTAAACTATTATTAGCTAAATGTATTATCTTATCCTCACTTAGATTTGCAACAATTCCATTTGTGTCCGTGTACTCTAGATATTGAAAAAGTAATAAACCTGTATCCAAGAATTCAAAGAAGTAAACTCATTCATGGTAAGCTAATTCCGAGAAAGATCATAAAATCAATCTCTTCTGGACAATTGAACCAGCGCCTCATGTACATTTTCCATTTGTTCTTTTGTGAATGTATAATAAGGTATAGTATTAATGTTAACAGTATTTATCCTTTCAGTCATTTCCACAATCACCATACATGCACTTCTAGTTTAATTACAGAAATTTAATTATGGACTCCTACCCATTTACAAATACCAAAAAAACAAAGATTACAAAACAAGATCTCTACCGTCCAACGGAAGACAACATAGACGATGAGGGACGTCCGTTCGGTGTGTAACAACCATCTACCTAATCTATCGCATGCTGCCCCATCAACGCATCATATACCATCGAATTACATCCACTAGACACGAATGACTTCCCTCTGAGCCAATAAAAGTGTGCAAGTGTGCGGTTACGGTAACCAACCAATGATGGGAGAATAAGCTCCACCAATGCTGGTTTTTTTCTGGAGTGAGGGATGGTATTGAGTATTAAGATTGTTGATTTTCTTTTTTAAGATCCAAAACCTAAACCAGTATAAGATTTGTATGGAGTGTAGATTCGCATGGCCCTTATAGGATGGGCCACACACATGCTACAATGGCAATTACAGTGGAGGCGGTTTAACTAATAGAGACTCTTGGAACAGCAAGAGTCAGAAGTCCCCAATTAAATGTATTACACTCTGTGTTTCGAATGAACATCTTTCCCTTCTTACTTTAAATGGCGATAATGACTGGACCGGTATAACCTTGTATCACCTATAAAGAAAACAGAGGTCTCACTGCCTTAGAGCTTGCCATAGAGGCCCGACTAGTACAAACCTCGCGTAGTAGCTGCTCCAACTCTAATCAATTTCATCCCTTCTAACATGATAATTGTGAATCTTGTTTCTTTTTGTCATTACACCGTGTCCCCGAAACAAAAAAAAATAGAAGAGTATAGGCAGTGTTGCAAGTTGCATTTAAATTGGTTTTTTAAATATTTTGACTGATAATCCAGTAAACCATATTTTTCCCCAAATCAAAATATAAACTTTAACTTTTTTTTCAATCCAAACTAATTTGTATTTTAAATTATTTGTTCTCTCACGGTTCTTACAAATTGACCAATTGTAAACCTTAATTCTTACTTTTTCCCAAAAATAAACTAAACCTTAATTTTTACATTTCTCTAAAATAATGTTATTTTTTTAAAACATCTTTATATTAATATTGATTAAGGGTATATATTTCATTTAATATCTTAAAAAATCTCCGCAACAACACCAATTGAAATTAAAATAACAAAGGTTTTGATTATTTTTCTAAAATCAACCTTCTAAAACTCCATTAACATATTCTATAATTTTTCTTTTAAGATGATGTTATTCTTTCTCAATCATGATTACGTTAAAATTAACTATTCTTCAAAATCATCAATTATATCACATATCTTACATAAATTTAATTATAAAAAATATGTAATTGATTTTATTTTTTTATGTTGATTTAGGGATTTGATAATTTATTCAATGATTTTGGGTTATGTATATAATAATTGTGTATAATTTTGTGGGTTATGTTGAATAATTATAGAGATATCTTGATGATATTAATCACTTATTTTATATGGATTATAGTTAATAAAAGCATGACTTACATTTAAGAGAAGAAAAAAACTCAAGTTTCTCATTTTTTCCATATAGAAAAAGTATAAGACCTTCTTGGATGTCCATAATCCTTGATCTTACCTTCTTTTCTATGTTCCAGTCTTCCCCTGCCATTGCTTTGATGATCAAAGATAGAATGCATAATGTTCTATTCTAAAGAGTTTTGGTGGATAAGGTCCTTTACCAATTGAGCGGTGAAATTCGGATTGTTATAAGGAAGAACAACCTGAATAGATAAAATCTATCCGTTCACCCATATGTGGAGTTCGAACCTCCCAAATACAGGGCGGCTTAATTTGGTATAAATCTTTTTGGAAAGAATTTCAAATCCAGGAGCCTTTTTTAGTTATGTTGTTTGCTAGTGGATGTTTATGTTTAGCCTTAAGAATGGAAACCCAAGGTAAGTCTACGTCTAATGAGTTAAGACTCTGAAATAATTACTTAGATGACAAGTAATAAAGACATTGACATGGTGATCAAGGCCTAATATAGCCATAATGATATATGGTTGAAGTATTTGATTGCTTCACTAATTATTTAGAGCAAGTCTATTGGTGAATTTTATCTTGCAAGTTCCATGCCACCTCACCACTAGGAATAGATTATCGGAAGTGCAACTCTAGTAGTGGAAACTTCCAAAGCGGCAAGAAAAGTAACGTTAACGTTAAT
The DNA here is from genome assembly GCA_023531435.1 of Papaver californicum. Taxonomy (NCBI): domain Eukaryota; kingdom Viridiplantae; phylum Streptophyta; class Magnoliopsida; order Ranunculales; family Papaveraceae; genus Papaver; species Papaver californicum. Next base: position 4,514,703 of record JAJJMC010005141.1, read on the forward strand.
TAGATTGACATTCCTCGAGTTTTGGGCCGAACGTTGATCGGAATAACGCTTAACTAATAAAACCTCAAGTTATCTTTCTCTAAACCTAAACTTTTTGATTAGTTCTATTGTTGTTTTATCCAACTTTGTTACTTCGAATTCCCGAGTTCACCATCAATTCTCTTTTCCATCTTCCTTCCACCTTTTTCCAGCACTTCAACAAATTGGTGTTTGTGGATGTTCTTGATTGAGGTAGTGGTGATGGCAATTTGAACTGCTCTTCTTAGATCTTAAACTTCCAAGTTTTCATGTGATGTTTTTTCTTTGGGGTTTATGTTATAAAACAAAGACTTTTTCATAACTCATTATTTGTTGGAAGTTTTTTTTATGAGGTGCTGGTGATGATGTTCAGATCTAGCTAATTCGATTATCATTAGTCTTGTATGATGTTTGCTTTAGGATCTAAGTTGTATTTCAGAGATGAGCTTATCATGGAGGCGGTGATTTAATTAAAGTAAATATTAACTTTGTAGTTGTTATGGACAACCCATCGATTTTCTTCTTCTTTTCGATCAACACCGTATCAGAATCATTGATTTCATCTATCAAAGGAATTTTTTTATTCTGATGAAAGAAATGGCGACGAAATTCGTGTTGGTGGCTTCGTCATGGAATATGGCAAACTTGTGGAGGTTGGTCCGGAGCAAAGGTTCCAACAAAATTGATGATGAAATTAGGGTAAGTTAGGGTTCCGGTTATCGTGAAGATATATCTTTTTGAGGTATTTTTGGGTTTCGATTTCAATTTTTTTTTCTTTTTAAAAGAAATTTTGTAGGTTGTCTAATTGGGTATTTGTATGCGGGCTTTCACAACTGTTTGTGAGTTGCATTTATTTGGGGTTTGTACTTTATACTTATTATTTCATCAATATAAAACTTATTTGTCGAGCAAAATAAGAAGAAAATATCTCTCTCATAAAAGCTACTATGGTTGTGGAGACAATATATACCTTTGGATCAGTGATTTTGATACACAAAAGTGAAAATCCAAACATATATATATATAATTCACAAAGCACACGACGTGTATGATCACGTGAATTCAGGTGGCCAGATTCTACTATTTCGTTTTATATGATTTTTTTTAAAAAAAATAAAAAAAGTGAACGGCTGATAGGGGAACCAATTGGTCGCTCTTTTAATGAGGATAAAGTCTCGGATCCCTTTTTTGTTGCCTAGGTTAGACCTATTGTATACTACTGGTATTTTGTAGACGTGGGTTAATTATTCCCATTTATCTCTATTTATTGGTGGGTAGGTATATGAAGATGAAAGAAGCTTGAGAAATTCAATCTTGAAGAGGGGATCAATCTATACTATAAAAAATAAGTAAAAAACTTAGGTGGGTTAAGTAGGTTTATCTTATTCGATTAAAAGAAGAGGCATATATGGTCGATTTCTTTTGAATCTCTGGGACTATTTGTAAGACAAGAAAGTGAAGTAAAAACTCACTTTAACATGTATAAACAACCCGAAAAAGAAGCAAAACCTAGAATTAGTGGGTCGGGAGAGGAACCGGAGACTGCGAGAATGGGTACTGGTTTTCCATCTTCATCGGGATCAGAGTCTTGGGATTTCAAAGGAACAAGCTTCATTTCTCAAGCTTCTTGCTACCTGAAGGAGTCCCTCTTAGAAGCTGGATTCTTATCTTGTCAGTCCAATTTACATTTTGCATCGGTATCATATCAATTGACGCTCTGTGTGACATGATTTTCTACTTTTGCTTGGATTCCAAGTTGCTATTTTCAAAAAACCCTTAAAACATATCACGGAAAAACCATTAGATAACCCTATTTAAAAGCTATTAGACTTGACATTTCATATTTTGTTCAACTTGGAATAACTTGGATTCCGTAATAAGACTTGCTCTTAATAAAATATTAAAATTTATATTTTATCGGACCAGTTAAATCTCTCTCTCTCTTTTAATGGACAACTGAATTTCAATAATATTAAGCCTTATTTTTAATAAGAAGGCTTGACAGCTATACCGGATGAGTGGTCAAAAACATAGACGAGTTGATCTTTCTAGTCTATACAACTAGTAAATGAAAGGATGTGCTACGGTTGTTGAAATAAAATTATATTAAAAGTGTCAAATTTTTTATTTTTTTAGTGTCCTTCCATCTTGTGTCAGTTAAACTATATCCTTCAAAATCTTTAAGCTATATCTTTTTCTTAATTATCCCTTTTGCATTATTTTCCAAGAGAACATGAGAAAGCTTTTAAGTCCACCACCTTCCTTAGAGAAAACTAGATTCAAACAAGCTCCCATTTACCTGAACAATTTTTGTTCGTAACAAGAATTGCAGCAGAGTAACTACGTTTCCATAAATGTTTCCATAAATGATACTAAGGATATGGCCTATTGTAATTTTGTTTTTCTATTTGTTTTTTGCAGCAACATCACGTAATTGTATATGAAAGCTTTTCAAAATCGAATTTGAGCAACAAAAGACTGTGATATTGAGTCATCTAAACCTTCAGAACCATAAATGATGTTTAGATGTTGGAATTTTTTATTACATTCTCTATACGAAGGATCACTTGAATTATCTCACAAGAACTTTGAATCGACGGAGAATGGGCGATAAACAGAACGCAAAATATAGATAAAGTATTAAATAAAGCGTAAAAGAATTAACACGGTTCAACAATGATACACAATGTAATATTTCCTGCATACACTAAAACAACTACAACTTTTTTTCTACTACTGTGGAATCACTAACTTGAGCACTACACACCCAACAACTGACGAGTCAATCAACAAATGATGATCAAACATTATGTTAAATATAAATCCTAAAATAACTTTCATGAACAAATGTTACTTAACTCACGAACAACATCTTCACCCAAACAATAAAATGCCTATCTCACTTAATTAGATGTTCTAATTCTAAATGTTGTCCTTTCCCACACCAACAATTAATCTTTCACCATCAACGAAAAAGACAACATTTTCTTCACTAAACGATGTCTTCTACATCAGCATAATGAATACTTCTTCAACGGACTATTCTCCCACATATATGATGTCTCAATACTCAAATCCCACCACAAAAGGTGGGTGTGACCCTTCAAATCCTTAAAGAACTACATTTTACATTATCTAACAATTTGAAATTCCCTTAAAAATCTTTAGAAATTCATCGTTAATTCCATCACCATATAAGTCATTTTATGTAGCACTTAAAACCTTGTCCCCCCCAGTAAACTTGGTTTTCAAGATACGGAAAAACCCTTATTTGTGGGTTGGATGATGAACATTGTTTATGAGATGAATTTTTACAATTTTTAAAACTCGATGAGTTCAACTAGACTACCAAAGAGTGGTTAAAAAAGTAACATGGGTGGGGAAGAGAGATAACGCCATTACTTTTTTTTTCTAATAAGCATACTAGTGTGTCGGACAACCACGATGTGCGTGGACAGATGAAAAAGTGACGGGTAGAACTATTGATTTAAAGAAGGTAAATACGTTATCACAAAAAGGTTTCAATTATAAATACGCGTTTCAATTATAAATACGCAACAAAATTACCTTTTCCCTGTAATTATTTTTGTTTTCTTTTAATGGGAATACAAAAACATCAACAAAATTGAAAGGCAAATTCCAGTCGTATACACCGTAAATTCATTATCACGCTAAGACTTCAAGTATAATTAAGTTTCCAAATTATTTCTATGCCACCACAATAATTTTTATAGACTTTTATTGGAAAATATGAGAATAGGGGTACAACCAATGTAGTCTATATCGGATTTCGGTTCGTACCGGTCGAGAGCGATACACTGGTATGTCTTTGTACCGGAGAAATCTCGGTTTCAAATATCGACAAAATATCGGTCCACATATTTTATCCTATAATTATTATATCAAACGTTTTTTCCATATTGGACCTATTAAAATATAAAATTAGTACTCATTTTTCTAAAATACCATAAAAAACATGTAACAATTGAAAACCCTAAAACAATGATAAGAATATTTTTTTTTTAATTTTTTTTTTAGATATATATTTTTTTTGGTCAATATCGGCCGTACCGGTCATTTCGGTCAACTTGTACCGATCAATATCGACCGATTTTTTCGATCAAATACTGTACCACCGGTATGGTATGTTTCGTTTCGGTTAATACCCGATACCGATAAAACCGACGAAATATCGACCGTACCGGTCGATATGGATTATACAGGGTGCAACTAAGAAAGAAAAGGTCTAAACTTCACCAACCCATGTCCTCTTTATTTGTACTAGTCGAGGGCACATTCGCTGCATATATTGTTTAAGTTGAACATGTCCCTCATAAGTACCACCTAATAAATAGAAATAGCCTTAGATTTTGTACTTGTCTTATATAAAGTTCTAATTTGGCCAATTTACCCTCATTTTAATTTATTTATATGTGGAAATATTTAAGTAAAAAATTCTAAAATACATTTTATTTAATATATAGCAGAGAGGATATAATTAGTTTTATATCAGAATACATATATTCAGGTAGGACAATTTTATCGATTCCCGACCCAGAGGGCTATAATACGTTAAATTTTACAATGTAATATTTCTGTTGAATTGCATATGAGGTCAAGGATAAGCATATATAAATTAGTTTAGTAATTAGTATAATTTTATCGTTAAAATAAAAATTATACTCTTTCCGTTTCAGTAAAAGTGTTACTATCATTTTTTTTCATTTTAACCTAAAAATAGATCAAAGTAAAAAAAATAATAGTAACACTTTTACTAAAACGAAGGTAGTATTATACATTAAATTATTTATAAATTATACTAATACTTTAATTATCAAACGTAAATAAATTATATTTCCTCCGTTTCAAAAAAAGAGTTACTTTCTCTTTAAAATTTTGTTCCAACAAAATAGTTACTTTCATTTTCAATATAACAAACTTTCAAAACTACCCTTATTATTTTAAGAAATGTTATTATTCTCATTATAAAGATATATGTAATATTAAACTTTTTGTTAGGGTAAATCTGGAAGTAAATTACAAAAATTATTCTCTTTCATCTTGCCTTAACAATTGTGTAAATAGTAAAAGTAACTCTTTTCCTGAAACAGAGAAAATAACACTTATACCTAAAGAACGTGATTGAGTCCTATAGCCAAACGTCAGGCAAAAAAAAAGTCCTCGCTTATTTTATATTTTAGTTTATAAATGTTATAAAAGATTCTTGGTTTTTTTTAAGCATAAAAAAAGTGTTATGAAAGATTCTTGGTACCAAACTACCAATGCGCCTAAGGGAGAATAATCAGAAGAAAAATTCCTAATCAACTTTCCAACCAAAATCAACTCATTTTCGTGTTTTTATCTCATAAGGTCATATGCATTGTTCATTTTGTCATTCAACGAGGCATCATCTATTATATATCTACAATATATAACCAACTGCAATTAGTTGAAGCTATTAAGTATATTTTCCATTTTATCTTTATGTTCTGTTTTTTTAAACAACATTTAAATGATTGGGGTCACTAATGTTATTAGATACATAATTTTAGTTGTCTATACTTTTATTTTTCAAAAGTGTATTATATAAATAATATTAGGGGTATTAATATAATTAAATTACTTAAATTTTTATGGTTATTTATCCTGGTTTAATTGGGGGTATGAAAAATTAATAGGGATTGGAGGAAATCTTAACACACCCCATAAATTCTAGAGGAAGGCAAAAGGTGATGTAAATACTAAATTACCCTTCCCTAATAACTAATCTTAAAATCCTAATATACTAAGCCCATATTCCTAGAAAAATTAGAAATTCAACTCACCTTTTTCCCTTTCCCTCTCCTCTAAACCTAACGACCATCTTCTGCCAATTTTTTTCTTTTCGAAATCAATTCATCATCGATTCAAAAACTTTCATCGTCGATTAACTTCTTCTATAAACATGCCTCCGCGTATGAAGCATTATCAACGATAACAAAATAATCCTAAAATCATAAAGAGACTAAAAAGAAAATTAAATTCGAGAAGCACCAAAGAGTTCAACGAAATGGCCCCAATTAGAGAGTAAGTAAACTAAAACTCATTATTATACTTGTTGTGATTGTTTATTTGTGTGTTTTGAGTGAAAAATTAGGTTACAAACCGCAAAATTGCAGTTTCAGAAAGAGGACCGTCATGGTCCCAAATCAAAGACCATGACGATTTTTCATATGCATATTAAATTATGAAAAATTGTCATTGCATTTGATTTACGACCATGATGGCCCTTACTGGTTTTTTACCGAAGACGTTTTTACCTAAAACCATGATGACCCTTGTTGTTTATTTTCCCTGTAGACGTAATGCACTAGGACCGTATCGGTTTTTATTTTAAACCCTAAAGACATTAGTTTCTATGACACCAAGGGCTGTTAGTGTTTTTCTATATGGTCGTCATGGTTTAACTATGAGTTGTAGTGTCGAAAATTTAGAACATAATGACCATTATACTTGGATTATGAATGTTAGTTCTGTTATTTTGATTTTTGTGTTTTTCCAATTGTAGCATGCTTAAAAAGAACTACAAAGGGAAAGACAAACATCTACTCACTCCTCCTTCAAAACCTCCCGGCGCGGCAAAATCTTGGCGGCTAGACCATTTCGTGGAAAAGATCCGAAGGAGATACCGACTGTTATCCGTGAATGTGAAAACCAATATATAGAATCAGCGGATTCCCTTTCTTCTTCTACCTCCTCTATCCATCTGCGACTTCAGACCATGACAACGAACAAACTAAAGATTATGTTGATGTGACTGGTGGTGGTGGGGGGGTGGTGAAGATGGTGGAGATGGTAGTTCTAGTTGTGGTGGTGGTGGTGGTGATGGTGGTCCTAGTGGTGGTGGTAGTGGGGATGATGGTGGTGGTGGTGGTGAGGAGGCGGGCAAGCCAAAAGCTCATAGCACAGGACACATACCCGCTACCCTCTTGCGGTTGGGGACTGAACGCAACAGAAAAGCTATGGGCTTACCCTTAGATGGAGGAAAAGTGATATTTATGTATCCCGTCTCATGGGCTCATACCATTTATAATACCATCGTAAGAATATGAGCTTTGGTTTTCAATTAACTTGTTGTTGTCATTGATAGTTTTCTTATTGTGTTTTTTTCTTCCTATTTTGTAGGATCATACAAATGCAATACGTATTTTCAAACGCCAGTCTTCGTAGATAAAAATGGTGTTTTGGCCCCTAGAAGGAGAATGTGGAAGAGTTATAACGTTAATCGAGAACTCATGTTTGTATCCTGTCGTACGGAACTCCGTCATTAATTATGATAGGTCACGGTATCATGCTTCTATGAGAGATTTTACCCTGAAGCCGATTGCTTCCAATTCCCCTTTGGCGAGATGGCTTTAACTCCTCATGATGCAGAAAAGATTCTAGGGCTCCAGGTCGAAGAAAAATCCACTATGACCAACTGCAAGAAAAAACTTCATTGGGAGACAATTTACGAATTGGCTAAGGCGTTGTTTGGCTGGGATGAAAAGGTGACGAATGACATGTTGGTCAAAGAGAAATCTTGTGCAGTTGAGGGACAGATATTCTAGGACACTACAAAAAAAAAGAACATGGACTCCTCTCCGTGGTTGAAGTTCGTGTTGCGGCTGTCGATTATCTTTTATACGTGCTAGGGTCTGTGATGTTTCCCGACAGCTTAGGAAACAGGGTTAGCGCGGACTTTCTCCATCTTTTGCATCCTTTGGAAAATGTGCGTAAATACTCGTGGGGGACTGCCATTGTAGCTCACATGCACGAGGAGCTAACAAAAGCATTTAGGGAATGAACATCTCAAATCAACGGGAATACAAGTCTACTCCAAGTATTTGCTTGTCGGATGAATTATTATTCTTTTTCAATCTTTTGTTTGATGAATACTAGTTTTATTATTTTGATAATTGTATAGGTGTGGATTTACGACCATTTTCTTTCGTTGTTCAAAGAAAACAAGGATGTAAAAGTGAACGAGGCATGGACCAATGCTCATCCAAGAGTGAAGAAATACACGTTCACTAGGGGTCAGGAGAAGGATCATAAGTCCATGTTTTTAGCTATGCGGGAAAAATTGGACAACATGACACCAAAAGATATAGTCTTTGATCCGTATATGGGAGAGAGAATTGATACTGATCGTCAACCTGTATCATTTTACTATGGTCATTTGTTTCACCCAACCAGGTACTCTATGTATGATTCACCGACAGTAATGCGCCAGCTTGGGTATATTCAAGATCCATGTGATGAGGATTATGTACCAAAGTTCCGACTCAACCTTGAGGAATGCAATTTTGATGGTTCTAGCGGTGAGGTGGTTTATGACCCTCTACCCAGGAGCCGTCATTAGAATGATAGGCATGCTAACAAGGTAGACATCTCTCTTTGGGAGCAGGTGAATGAAGGTTATGAGGCGAATGATGCTTACTTGGAATGGTATCAACAGTTCTCTCATGGTCGTGTGATATGAATAGATACTCGAGCGGGGAAAAACAAGAAAGAATCTACTTCTTCGACTCTGGCACCCGACAACAGAACCGACTTTAGCATTCTAAAGCTTGTTGTCAGTATTTTTTGTCTTTTTGTTCTTTTTTTCTTAAATATATACTCTAATACGTATGTTAACCTCGATATTATTTTTTATGCAAATTGAGGGATCGAATGAAGATTGTGATCAAGGAACTATGTTGCTTGAAGGGTAAGGGAGAACCAACGACGCCTGACCAACAAGGTCAGTACATTGACTACATGAAACAGTTGAAAACCCCGCTGCAAGTAAAATGAATGCTGAACTGGCTCTTGCAAGTAAGAGGTCTCAGAAACCGTCTACCTAAGTTATCCAAGAAGGTTTTGATAACCAAGGTGAAGAGGTCCAAGAGATGATCAAATAGGAGAAGGTGCTGAACAAGCCAAGGAGGTGCTGGACAAGCTCATGGAAGTCAGGGACCTTCTCTAAAGCGAAGCCGAAGATCAGCTAGTCAGGGTCGTAGATGAGACCATTTTTTTAAACATCGGTAACTTGAACTCATGTTTATTTACGTTTCTAAAGTACAACCTAATTTTCTTTAAAACAATCTTATTATGGAGACAATCTTATTTTGAATCTGCTTGTAAGATTGGTTTAAATCTGCTTGTTAAGACATCATTATTTTGGAGAATTTGAATTTTTTTCGCCTACATCATTGTTGGTGTCGTTATGGTTTTTATGTGTCGACCATGACGACTGTAATATTCACATACAGAGTTGTAATGGAAAAAAATTAGCAGGTTGACGACCCTGGCTGTCATAAGTTGGTAGATTATTTCCCAGAGCAGGAGTCGTCATTGTCAAATTTAGCAGGTTGACGGCTCCAACTCTGACACTTTTAGCATCTAACCATTGCATTTAGTGTCGTTATGCTATAAGTTATCGACCATGATGACTCCTTAACTCCCAAATAATGGCAAATATGGGTCGGCATGGATTGTGCTATGAACCAATGCGACCCTAGTACACCAAAACATCCATGAAAAACCAAGATTTGCATCTAGGGTCATTATTATCTTTTGGTATCGACCATGATGACTCCTTCTCAGGGTTTGAATGGAAGATTCATGTCGTCATTATTTTTGTTATAGACCGATACAACCTTAAATGACCAAATGTCCAGGATAAACAATTTCTAGGTGTCTAGGGTCGTCATGGTTATTTGGTATCGACCCTGCCAAGCCTTGATGCAATTTGGAACATATTATTGGTCACTTTGGGAAACTTAAAACACACATTGATTTCATTAGGACAATAACATTACATCAATATCGCATTACATAATGTTTAGTATGGATGACGATGTACGTTGCACATTAAAACTTTGTCAATGAACCTCTGAGTACGATTGTATAATACCCCATAACACTTTGCATGAATGAACTTTCTTTCACCATTTTTTATTCGCCATAGACCATTAAATCGTTCCAGCTAAAATAAAATGAATCAAATATTAATTTGCATACCTAAAATCATGAGAAAGGTACACAAAGTATTAAGTTTTAGTATGTTACTCACTTTTTCGGTACGAGGAGCTTAGGGATGATGGTCAGTCACCATTTTTTTAACTTTACTGAACTCTTGAATTGAACTTTTGATGTAGGAAATTCGAAACGCTAATTCTCCCAATTTTCGGTTCTTGGGATTTGCGATGCACTCATAATAGAACTCTTTCACTCTCTTCCAAAACATTGAATGGATTTCGTCCAGACGTTCATGGAACACCTTAATGAAAGATTTAACGAGATCCATATCTTTATCCGGTTCCCATTCTGCCATTGCCATTGATGTCTCACTTTCAAATGAAAATAAAAACAAATGTAAGATGTATAAAAAGCAAAAATAGGAGGTATGAGGCATTTTCAGATGGAGGAAGGGGGTTTTATTATATAGAAAAAATCCCAATGGCCATATTTTTAAAAATTTGCATCTTTGATCGTCATGGTCTTACCATATACACCATGACGATTCTGGGAAAACTAATTTGAGACCTGTGTTTGAGGTTAACCTATAGGTCGTCATGGTATATGGGTTTCAACAATGACGACAATTAATGATACAAAGTTGAACAACATTTAGACTTAGATTAATAAGATAATTAGGTTCAAACTTGGGATAACAAGTAGTAGACTAGAACGTGAGAGAAATATTTTACTAGGCTAACAACTTGTAGACCAACTTGGTCTTACTAAAAAAATTACATATTATTCTTTTTCTCGGTACGATCCTCAATTATTTTGGCAGCTTCGAAATGTATAAATGACTCTCCTCTCCATTTGGTATATACATCATGTGCCGCAAACTTATCCCCTATGTGCCTAGTGGAAACTCGTTGTACTTGATGCATAACTTCATAACATGACGGGTCGTTTTGCAAACATAGTCAAAATTATAATCAAAGCATGGACCCTTCCACTTTACGCACGACTTGCGAACGTAAGGTCCTGTTTTTACCAAATTCCAAAATATACCATCATCCTGATATTCTACCGGAAGATCCAAGATAACGTAAAAATTCCTAATCCATTCCCTCTCATCCACATCGGACTTTAACCTTTCTCTTCGTTGGAATTGGTCGTAACCTCGTTTCTTGTTTTCCCTTTTTTCCACGACAGTCATTGGTTTGCTTCTCTTGTGTATCTCTTCTTTCGCAGTTCTAATTGTTTTTGTAGTTGAAGATGACGTGGTTTCTTTGCTTCTTTTGCGTTTATCTTCTTCCATAACACTAATTTGAGTAGTTGATGATGGTGGAGTTGGTCGTTTACATCTTCTGGGTATCTCTTTAAGTGAATTGGTAGTTGATGATGAAGTTTCTATTGCAAGAGAGTTTTAATTTGAGAATAATGTTAAAGTTTTCAACGAATATAACATGGGGTTAGCATCCTTATACAGTAAAAGTCCCAACAACTACTTTTTTAAAATAAAAAAACTAACCGTTATGCGTGAGTCGTCATGGTATTAAGGTATCGACACTGACGACTCTAATTCACTCAGAAAATTAAATGTAAGAGTCGTCAGCGTTTGATTTATGAACCTATGCGACCCTAGTACTTAAAAATATTCAGGAAAAACCAAAGATTTGCTAGAACAGGTCATCATGTTCTATGTGTTACGACCATACCGACTTTGGTTGGAGGATTGGGTCATTAGTGTTTTATATTATCGGCCATGACGAATGCAGACAATCTAGCACCTATGAACCTATACACACCGACTAGTTGGCTAGTTTTTTATATAAAAGAACAGCCGTTGGGTTTTTCATTTCTATAAAAGAAACCTTCTTCTCAACATACAAAGCCTCCCAAACACTTATTATCTCTCATCTTTCTCATCTTTCAAATCCTTTCTAGTTTTTTTTTCTAATTTCTTCATCATGGTTGTTAAATTCACTCCCCGAGAAGATATTGCGCCAGTTAGAGCGTGGGTTGTAGTCACGAAACATGACGAATAACTCAAGATCAATATAAATAGGAGTTTGACAACATTTTGGGACCATATTTTCAGGGTTTTTGTTGCTTTAGACGGAAATCAAAAATCAAGATCGATGACAGACGTGAAAGAAAGATTCGAATTGATCTACAATCTATGCTGTTATTTTAGAAAGATTTTGGTGAACATGATCGCGTATTATCCTCAACTCCCACCTTTGGAACAAGTAAGTGAATCTCAATCAGATGTTGATCAAATCCTATTTGATTATAATACTAACTTATTGCTGATTTCCTTTTTCAGAAACAACATGCATATGAACAATATAACACGGACTGCTGCAAAAGATTCCGGTATGACAATTGTTATGTAGTGTTGGCTAAAAATTTGGTGGATTTCATTGATCTATATTCAATTTGATCTTATGTTTCTATCCTATGTATGGTTTTATTTATAATCTATGTATGCCTTTTCTTTATGATCTATGTATGCCTTTTCTTTTCCTTCTAATAATTTGCAATTATAAAATCCTGAATCAACAAATTTTACAGCTTGTGCCGTCACAATATATTGAAACTGACCATGTCGACCCCACATAGAGTCGTTATGGTATTTGGTATGCACCAATGGGGCCCTAGCAGTTATTTCGTACAAAGAATTCTGATTAGAGAGTCGTCATGGTAGAAATAAAATAAAGTGATGACTCTAACCAAGTTAGGATCGTCAGGGTCAGAAAATATGACCATGACGATTTTTCATAGACTGGTAATGTAATAGGTGAGGGTCGTCAAGGTCTGTTGTTACAACCATGACGACACCTAAAGAATATGTGAAAACCCCTCTTCTTCCTCGCTTAATGAAAAAGAGAAAAAAAATCTTAACATATTTTAATCCTAACCATAATATACATAATTAATCTAATATAATTAGTTACCTAATCTAATCATGTATTAGGATTAATCAAATGGGAGAACTTTAGCCATTGATGAAAATATATGGCTAAGGGACAAGGAATGTTACTATTGGTTGACCTTATTTTGTCTTTTCCTCCAACCCCTATTAATTTTACAAACCCCCAATTAAACTAGGTTATTTATGACATATATCATTTATTTAATTTTATTCTTTTATTTGTTTTGTTCCCACTTTATAATAGTCTACCATTTTATAACGCTCAAGAAGTTAGCTAAAGATTTCGACATGCATATTGCGTGCCAAAGGTAATTTAAAATGTGGTTATATTTAAAACCATATTGTAACAATGTATTCACATCATATTCCACCGGAATTTGTCATTTTATTTTCCCGCTATTTAATTTACAAAATCACAATGGTTTCATCCGTTAATTTATTCATTTTCCCACGCATCTTGGGGCCCCACGATCTAGTGTATAAAAATAAGAAGCAATATTATACTTGATCATATTTACACATATATGTTCTCATAATAATTAAACTACTAACTATATTATTTAAATACTAACTACTAATTAATATCTTAAGTATTAATGGAAGAGTATAAGAGAGTAGAAAGAGATTTCTTATTAACTTTAAAAAATAGGATGATATCTTAAGTATTAACGGAAGAGTATAAGAGAATAGAAAAAGATTTTTTGTTAACTTTAAAAAATAGGATAAATAAATTATTAGAAATACTATGGGTATAAATACTAATTTCAAATGCTCCATTTCATAACACATACTAGGCTAAGGTGTTAAGCATTATGCATGCATATCAACACACACTATCATTTGGTGTCAAAGTAGATGCACCAAATTTGCACGCTGCTAATGCGTTGATAAGGTGAGCTAACTTATCAACATTTCATGCTATTAGTGATACATATCCATAAGCGGATAGACACTAAGTATATAATACTCCCCATTGAATATCCACAATTTTAAAATTATTGTCTCGTTAAAACCTTGTCGGTCGATGGGACAAAATCCGGACGAAGATAAAAAAGTACAATGTCAAAAGGGGCCATGCACAAGATGCTTCGTTAAAACCTTGCCAGGAAAACCCAAAGGAAAAAATCTGAACGAAGGAAAAAGAGTACAACCATCAAAATCCAAGATTAACTCCCCATAATCAAAACTTTTTTGGATTTACTACTTGAACAGATGTCGTGTTCCGATCCCATAAACTAGATTTCTGAAGATTGATGTCGGTAAGGTCTTGGTGAATAGATCTGCATAGTTTTCACACGAATGTATCTTTTGGATACATATCTCTTTATTCTTTTCTATATGGTGGGAATAAAATAGCTTTGGTAAAATATGCTTTGTTCGATCACCCTTGATGTAACCTTCCTTGATCAGTGAGATACATACTGCATTATCTTCATAGATGATGGTTGGTACTTCTGTGATAGAAGGTAAATCACATGAACTTCAGAGATGAATGATTAGTGATCTTAGCCATACGCATTCTATGCTAGATTAATGGAGGGCGATAATCTCGGAGTGGTTGGAGGAGGTAGCTAGAAAGTTCTGCTTACATGATCTCCAAGAGATTACAATACCACCGCTCGTAAACACATATCCAGTTTGTGAAATGGCTTTTTGTGGATCAGAAAGATAACATGCATTTGTATATCCCTTTAATTGTGAAGAATATGATACATCATTTGAGAAGAACAAACCCATATTTGCAGTACCCTTAAGATATCAAAATATATGTTTTACTCATTCTGAATGCCTCTTTGTTGGAGCAGAGCTGAATCTTTCTAATAAATTAAATGTAAAAGAAATGTCAGGTTTAATATATTGAGCAAGATACAATAATGTACCAATTGCACTCAAATATGGTACTTCTGGACCAAGAAGAGTTTATTTCTCTTCATTTGGACGAAAAAGGTCATTTTTAGTGTCAAGAGATCTCACTACCATAAGGGTGCTATGAGGATAATCTATATTCATATTAAAACGTTTTAAAAGTTTCTCAGTGTACATCTTTTGGTGAACAAGTATGCCACTAGGATAATGCTCGATCTGCAGACCGAGGAAAAACTTTGTTTTTTCAAGATCCTTAATCTCAAATTCGCCCTTTAAACATTCAATTGCTTTTTTAGGAGTTATTCAGGAGTTCCAACTAAGTTGATATCATCAACATATACAACTATGATAGCAAATCCTATTGTTGTCTTCTTTATAAATACACATGGACAAATAGGATCATATACATATCCTGTATTTATCAATGCCTCTTTGTTGGAGCAGAGCTGAATCTTTCTAATAAATTAACTGTAAAAGAAATATCAGGTTTAATATATTGAGCAAGATACAATAATGCACCAATTGCACTCAAATATGGTACTTCTGGATCAACAAGAGTTTCTTTCTCTTCCTTTGGACGAAAAAGGTCATTTTTAGTGTCAAGAGATCTCACTACCATAGGGGTGCTATGAGGATAAGCTATATTCATATTGAAACGTTTTAAAAGTTTCTCAGTGTACATCTTTTGGTGAACAACTATGCCACTAGGATAGTGCTCGATCTGCAGACCGAGGCAAAACTTTGTTTTTTCAAGATCCTTAATCTCAAAATCGCCCTTTAAACATTCAATTGCTTTTAGGAGTTATTCAGGAGTTCCAACTAAGTTGATATCATCAACACATACAACTATGATAGCAAATCCTATTGTTGTCTTGTTTATAAAGACACATGGACAAATATGATCATATACATATCCCTTATTTATCAAATATTTAGTAAGACGATTATACCACATCCGCCCAGATTGCTTTAATCCATATACAACTTTGTTAAGTTTGAGGGAATATATATGACGTGGTTTATTCTCAGACAATCTAAATCCTTATGGGATTTTCATATGTATATCTGTATCTAATTTTCCATACAAATATGTTGTAGCCACATCCATTAAATGCACATTGAGTCCTTCAAAGATTGTCATACTAATCAAGTACGGAACGTAACAGAATCCATAACAGGTGGATATGTTTTTTCATATTCAACCCCAAGTCTCTGCGAGAAACCTTGTTCTACAAGTATCGCTTTATAGCGAACAACTTCATTTATCTCATTACGTTTTCTTATGAACACCCACTTGAAAACCAACTGGGTTCACATTTTTAGGTATTTGAACTTCAGGTCCAAAACATTTTGGTTAGTTAGAGAGACTAATTATGCTTTAATGGCGTCCTTCCGTTTCGTCCAATCATGCCTTTCACGACACTATTCTATAGATTGCGGTCACAACCATCTTTATTCATAGTAATCTCAGTAGCTACTGTAAACGAAAATTTATCATCGACAAGAACTTTGTTACAGCCTCACATTTCTTTGTTGCATGCAAAATTTATGAAAATTTCTTCATTTCCTGGTACCAATTCCCTTTCAGGGGAATTTTCCTCGACTAGAAGTAGTAAGTTTGAAAATGAGGGTCATTCATCTATAGTCTCCTTAGAAGCACTATCTTTTGTCGATTCTGGTTGGTTTTTCCTTTTTCTAGGAGCAAAATCTTTTGAACCAATATGGCGTCCACGCTTCAAGCGTATCATAGACGACTCATTTGCTGGGAAGGTCATAACCTATCCAACTGGGGCATTTGTACGCACCGAAACATTTTTAGCAGGTCTGTACGGTTTAGATATTCTTGTTGTATCAACAAATGCGTCTGGCATTTGGTCAGCAATATTCTAAAAATAGATAATCTTTTGCACTTCAATTTCTGATTGATTTGTTTGTGGTTCTAGATGACAAAGAGTAGGTACATACCAAGAAGGTTTACTCCGTTTTACTTGCGACTTTATTTCTCCCCCTAATGGTGGGAAAATTATTTCATCAAAATGACAATCAACAAAACGGGCTGTGAAAATATCACAAGTTGAAGGCTCAAGATATCTAATAATAGATGGAGAGTCAAAACCAACATACATGTCTTTCCTACGTTGTGGGCCAAATTTAGTGCGTTTTGGAGGTGCAAAAAGCACATATACACAACAACCAAAGACACGCAGATGAGAAACATCTAGTTGATGACCCAAAACAAGTTGTAAGGGCGAGTATTGATGATTTGCAGTTGGTCGAAGTCGAACTAAGGATCTAGCATGTAAAATTGCATGCCCCCATGCAGATACGGGCAATTTCGTTTCATTAACATGGGTCGAGCTATTAACTGTAAATGTTTAATAAATGATTCAGCAAGACTATTTTGAGTATGAACATAAGCTGCAGGATGTTCAACATCAATGCCAACATATAAGCAAGATGCATCAAATGTTTATGATGTAAATTCACCATCTCTATCTAGCCAAATAGACTTTATAGGAAAATCTGGGAAATGTGCACGCAATCTAATTATTTGGGCGAGAAGCCGAGCAAATGCAACATTTCGTGTGGATAAAAGACAAACATGTGACTATCTAGAAGATGCGTCAATTACAACCATAAATACTGAAAAGGTCTACACTGAGGGTGGATAGGTCCACATATGTCTCCATGGATCCTCTTAAGAAAAGTTGGTGATTCAAGAACAACTTTTGTCAATGGTGGTTTGAGGATCAATTTTCCCATAAAGCAAGCAATACAATTTATATCCGTAGTTAACGAAATATTTTGGTTCTGTAAAGGATGTACTTGAGAGTTCTGTACAATTCTACCCATCATGGTAGATCCTGGGTGTCCTAGTCGGTCATGCCAAAGTTTGAATATTTTTGGATCATTAAACTTCTGGTTTATGACACTATAAGATTCAATAACTTTGATTGTTGTAAGATACAACCCAGAAGAGATAGCTGCAAGCTTCTCTACAACACGCTTCTGGCACGTGTCAGACATAAGTACTCTATATTACCTTCACTTACCGTTTCTAGATGATATCCATTTCTGCGAATTATCTTTGAAACTTAACAAATTTCTCAAAGATCTAGGTGAAGACAACACATCAATGATTTTCAGTTTTGTACCTCATAGTAAGATAATATTGCCTCTTCCAGAACCATTTATTAAATTTGTTGAAGTAGAAATAATGTTTACTTTTGCCTTATATCCTTTTAAATCAGTAAAATACTTATTACTTCGAAATATTGTATTAGTCGTTCCGCTATCTACCAAACAAATATCTTCACCGTCAAGATTGATTTTTGATAGATTACTTCTAAAATCCATATCATTCACAACAAATATAATTCATGAATAACAATGAGTTAATAAAACATACGTCTTCTATTAAACATGTAATTATACATATAAAAAATGGTATACAAACAAAAATACAACTCAGAACACATACAACTATATTACAAAATTTACAAATTCACAACTAGTATACATACCTAGTTTCATCATCATCTGACTTATTAAGAAAATCATATATATCCCACTTGTCTTCTTCTGACTTTGTAAGAAAATCAAAGTCTAAATTGAAAGAACTAGTAGAAGCCTCATTAGTTTTTATAAGATTTGTCTCATTATTAGTTGCTCGTCGCTTTAGTTGCTGGTCCTAGGGTTTTAACTCATAATTTGCTTGAGTTTCAGCTAACTTGATACATAATGGACAAGAAGTCCTAGTCGGATTCAACAAATCTTTTAAAGTTGCCATTTCTAGCACAACTGGAAAACTAGGAATAACTTCCTCACTAAAAGACAAATTCTCAAAACTAAAGTTTCCAAAAATAGGTTTCTCAAAAGAAGGGTTTCCTAAATTCTCAATTTAAAAAACAGTGTTTCTATTCTCGTCACTGATCAAACGACCAATAGAATCTCTTCTCCAGGCACGCTCACTCAATGCTTTAGGCGGCCTGGGCATGCAATTAAATAACTCATAATTGGAAGGGAATTTTAAATAAACACAAACAAGGCCGACTCAACCAAGTAAAACCTATTGAATCTAGCAAAAAAAAAGCATGATGGATCCACTTAGATTGTTTCTAGACCAACTTCTATTCTTCCAAAAGGCAACTAGTAATAGTTTTAGCAAATCTCTCAGAACGATCCGAATTAGATTAAGTCGAATAGAAACAGGATAAGCTCTAAGGAGATTTGATAACCCAGCCTCTTTGGCAACGTTTCCTTGGGTTATAAGGCGGCTCAAATCAACTTAAAATAATATTCCTGGACTTTAAGTTAGGCTAACAGAGTAACCAATACAGTCATTTTGAATGACTTTCCAATAAGCTCGATACCCTATCGGTCTTCTTTCTAGTCAAATTTTAAGGATTTGGTTCGCGTTACGTAACATGTTCCTAAGGCGGGCAAGAAGGAAAAGATGATGAAATCAAAGTCCTTATCTTATATGGTCAGTCCTTGCCCTTTACTAGAAAATAAATCCGTATTCAGTTCCTCAACATATATGCATACGAAGGAATACAGTAAACCCACTTGCAGGAGATTCGTGGGTTGATCGAGTCTTACCTCTCTTACCAGACGGGGGATGAATCAGTTTTAGTTGACTCGGGCCGCCGACTCCTATGTCAATGTACGAACCCGAGGGACCAAGACAACAACGTAATTGTCGTCCTTCCCTGTTGCAGTTTATATTTAAATTTCCCTTCCGTAGGGTTTAAAAATAATAATAATGTCCAAAAACCCAAAGTCCAAAAATAAGAAAAAACAGAAAAATACCTAAAATAATTACAAAATAATAAGAATTTCCTAATACAATTTTCTAAGAGGAAAAAATAAAAACCCTAAAAAGTTAAAAAAAAATTAACTAAAAAGATAAATAAATCTTGTCCTCTTTTTCCGTTCTTTTCAATTTATCTTTGACTCCAAGTCTTTAATCGATCAATATAATCTTTGGCTCCAATTTCTTTTTTATCCAAAACCTGTAATACAAAGAAAAATACCCAAAAACGTAAAATAAAAAAAATAAAAATCTAACTAAACTAACTAACCTAAAAAAAACAAACTAAAAACAAGTCTGCGTCGGCGGCGCCAAAAACTGATGTGGTTTGTAGTTGTGGTAAGAAAAGGTTTCAAACTCTCGAACTTGTGAAGATTGATTTTAGATTCAAACTCTAATAAATAAACTAGAAAACTCAAAACAAAGTTGATATCAAGATTAAAGAGGCACTGTGACTCAGGATTCCACCTTAACCAATTAAAGTGATTCAATCTAACAAATATTCTTGCAATTCTTTACATTTAAAGTGATTCTAATATGTTGCAAAAGTAGATTTTCAAAGCAACAATTGTAAATCGAAAGTATAGAATATCAAAAACCCTAGGCTAAGCATGCTCTATCAAAAGAAATCACAATTGTTTAATAAAAATCCTTAAATTAATTTTTTAATCAAAGCAAATAATCATAAAAGTAATTATAAAAATTAATTAAAATAGAAATATACCATTTTTATTGGAACAATGGCTTCCTCCGTCGCCTTAGTAAAGGGGTTTAGCTCCTCATATTAATCACTTGCTCAAAATTATGGTTCATGGCTCAAAGTGTTTACAAATGATGAAAAGGAGAAAAATAAAGAAAACAATGAGTTTGCAACGTTTATAGGAGTTACAAACTCACTGTTACAGAGCAAGGCTGAAAATAAACGTTGCAGATGCTAAGATATCCATTGCAAATGGGTTGAAGAAACCGCTGTAGTTGAAGATAAATGTTGCAAATACGAAGATATCCGTTGCAAATGGATGAAGAAACCGTGGCTGAGATATTGAAGAAACTGTTGTTGTAGCCTATGTTCTGCGTGTTCTTCAACAGCAACAGAGAAAAAATTATCTAGATTGATTTCTCTACCTCCTCTTCGTCTCCTGAGATCTCCCTAAACTCTTTATGCTCTCTGTGACTTCCCAGCACCTATTTATATACACCACAACACCAAATCTCGAGTAAATGAAAGAATATTTTCTTTCTTTTCTCAAAAATTTTGGACTTCATTTTTATCTTCGCACGAATCTCTGCAGCTGTCAAAATATCTTTGAGATAGTATCAAATTTTTAGGGAAGATATTCTCTCTTAAATCTCACATAGTTAGCAACCAATAACCGAGAATATTTCCTTCCCTGTTTTGTCGAGAATCGACAAAAGTCTTCTCATAACTCAAATCCAAACCAATTACCATCCCTGATTTGTCGTAACAGCTCTTTCCTGGTCATTATCCATGAGAAAATCTCATAAAAATAACTCTCATTCAATTCCAGAAATAATGCTGTTGAAAACTATACTTTCCCGTTAAAATGGTGTTTGAACCATGAAGAAGAAGGGGTTCCCCTATCCACTGTACAGTTGTCTTTATAAATTCTTCAAGGGTGCCTTTAATAATATTTCGATCCAATTTTTCCAATATTGTTTATTTCCCCAAAAATACCTACAAATACATAAAATAATGCAATTAGTACAAATTGAGCACTAACCAAACAAATAATTTAGAACAATTTAGACACAAAAATGTGTCTATCAAATACCCCCAAACTTATTACTTGTTAGTCCTCCAGCAAATCTAATCTAGAAAATCCTAACTCACTGTCACAGACATCGCGATTGCCCTTAGCGTCTGCAACAAGCCTTTAAACCCCTAGGTGTCTCTAGTGGACGAGTTTTGTCTCGTGAGGGTTTACAATAGATATACCCACAAAACCTTTACTCGTAAACCTAGCTACCTGTGAACGATTGAGGATAGACACTAAACAAGCTATTTAGTTGGTATACTAAATTCTTCGCCTATAAGAATCATTACCCTATATGAGTCCAATTAATGTACACGAGTTTGCACCCAGCATACTAAAAATCATACAAGAATTCAAAACTCTACTTATTTAGTCGTTCAACCACGATACTCAGAATCTATCAAACTACAATCACATGAAAAGATTTAGAAAATGGATATAGACAAAATGAAGTTTGCACATGTTGACTAAGGTGAATGGTGTTTCCATATCTGTCTGAAGGTCGCCGCCAGGATGAATCCTAATGGATTGAGATACACTCCACTAGTCTTATTCCTAATATCGACTCAATTGGTATATACAAGGGTCCCATCGGTCGATTTATTGAAAATAAAATAATTATTTATTATTTTTAAATGTACTGACAACATGATTGGATCAAATGAAGCCAAGCGCATGCTCCTTATCAGCATCTTACATGATAGTTCTCATGGATCCTGCGTTCCACGCTTGCTTAGGCGACAGAGACAGGAAGAACACACACATATTTCTATCAAAGTGTCAATACTCGATTTTTTTTAAAATAATAATGGTCTAAATAATTCAATAATGTGGCTTGATCTCAAACACTCTACTTCATCCTGGCGGTGATAACAATTCGATATTGGTGCCCCACCAAATCACTTATAGGAACACAAAAAATTGCAAAAATAAAAACAAAAGGTGATATGGTCGAGATAGATTCCGAGATATGGTGACAACTATCATGTTATTTCTAACACCTGAGCTAGGCATCATTTTGAATAGACCATTTAGCTTGGCACACCAATTCCTATAGAAAAACAGATAAGTTTCCATCTACCTAGAATGGTTAGTGTCATCCTGAATTGTTCACAAGTTTCTAGACTTTGGAGTTTCATATTTCACTAAAAGTTTCTCCCTTACCCCCAAATTTAAGCCTAACATTGTCCTCAATGTTTCAAATTAAAGTGCAATACCAAAAATATAGGTAACTATATGAATAAAGAGGTAAGCCAGAAAGATAATACCTGGGTGAAGCGTAACAATCCTTCTTTGGAGAATAAGACAGAAAAACAAAAACCTACAAAAACTTACTAATGTACAACATCATCCTTGATGGTCAATCAAGGTAAACAGGTTCCTCCAGAGGGACCTTCTTAACAACACCGGCATGAAAAGGCTCTAAAAAGGGTTTCAATATTTGACCGTTAACCTTTGAAGAACTACTACCATCCAGTGTCTCAATCTCAATAGCACCATGAGGAAAAACAGTGCGAACTATAAAAGGACCCGTCCACCGAGAGCATAACTTCCCGGGGAATAGATGCAAACGGGTATCATACAGAAGAACTTTTTGACCTGGAGAAAATGACTTTCTTAAAATATTTCTATCTTGCACAAGTTTCATTTTGTTCTTATACTTAGCACTATCGTATGCATCTCTACAAATCTTGTCCAACTCATTGAGCTGGAGCTTCATGTGAGCTCCTTCCTTGTCTATTGAAAAATTAAGTTGCTTTACATACCAATATGCTCTATGCTCTATCTCGACGGGCAGCCTTGACAAAAATTATACGATAAGGTGACATTACAATTGGGTTCTTAAACGCAGTACGGTAAGCCCATAAGGCATCAGTAAGCCTCAATGAACAGTCTTTCCGATTAGGATTAACTGTTTTCTCTAAAATACGTTTTATCTCCCTGTTGGAAACCTCTACTTGACCATTAGTCTGTGGGTTATATGGGGTAGCTACTTTGTGGTTAATACCATATTTCTTCATCATAAGCCTAAATGGTCGATTACAAAAGTATAACCCTCCATCACTAATTATAGCTCGCGGTGTACCAAAACGTGCAAATATGTTATCATTCAAAAACTGGATCATAACCTTGTGGTCATTTGTTTTACATGAAATCGCCTCAACCCACTTACACACATAGTCTACAACAACAAGGATGTAAAAATAACCAAGAGAATTAGGAAAATGACCCATAAAATCAATTCCCCACACATCAAAGACCTCAATAACTAGAATAGGGTTCAAAGACATCATATTTCTACGGGAAATAGTTCCTAACTTCTGGCAACACTCACAAGTAACACAGTAACGGTGGGTGTCTATAAATAATGCATGTCAGTAGAATCCATACTGCAATATCTTAGCAGCAGTTTTCTTAGTACTAAAATGACCCCCGTAAGCATGATCATGACAAAAGGAAATAATATTGGACTGTTCATTCTCAGGTATACATCTCCTAATAATATGGTATGGACAATACTTAAAAAGATAAGGATTATCCCAAAATAAATGTTTAACCTCGGGTAAAAACCTAGAACGATCTTGTTTACCCCAATGTTTGGGCATTCGACCAGTAAAAAGATAGTTCACTATATTCGCATACCAAGGTAATCGGGAAACAAGGAAAAGTTGTTCATCAGGAAAACTATCCCTCACGGAGGGGTATCGTCAGGGGAATCAAAAACAAGCCTAGACAAGTGGTCTGCTACTATATTTTCTGCATCCTTTTTGTCTCCAATTTTTAGAGAAAATTCTTGTAACAAAAGGATCCATCTAATCAATCTAGGTTTAGTATCCTTCTTGGACAGAAGATACTTCAAAGCAGTATGATTAGTAAAGACTATGACCTTAGAACCTAAGATATATGATCTAAACTTGTCTAAGGAAAAAACAATGGATAACAATTCCTTTTCTGTGGTGGTGTAGTTCAGTTGGGCATCATTCAGAGTTTTGCTAGCATATTAAATCACATGAAGTAATTTGTTTTCTCGTTGACCTAGCACAACACCAATAGCATAATCTGAAGTATCACATATGATTTCAAAGGGTAGGTTCCAGTTAGTTGCCTAGACTATGGGGGCGGTAGTGAGTAAAGTCTTAAGCTTCTCAAAATCCTCTAAACAAGCATCATCAAAGACAAACTTAACATCTTTTGCAAACAAATTGCAAAAAGGTCTAGAAATCAAGCTAAAATCCTTAATGAATCAACGATAAAAACCTGCATGCCCTAAGAATGACCTAATATCTCTTACGGTTTTGGGAACCTGTAAATTCTTAATAAGGTCAACTTTGGCTTTGCATACCTCTATACCCTTAGAAGATACGATATGCCCTAAAACAATTCCTGATCTCCCAATTAAGCACTAAATTCTTTTGCTTACATCTAGTCAACACTAATGTCAAATGATACAAGCACTTATCAAAAAATAAACCAAACACTGAAAAATCATCCATAAAGACCTCTAAAAACCGTTCTACCATGTCAGAAAATATACTCATCATGCAACGCTGAAAAAGTAGCGGGTGCATTACACAACCCAAAAGGCATACGTCTATACGCAAAGGTACCAAAGGGAATGGTAAAATTAGTTTTCTCTTGGTCTTCTGGGGCAATAAAAATTTGATTATAACCAGAGCAGCCATCTAACAAGTAATAATGACTATGTACAGATAATCACTCTAGCATTTGGTCGATGAAAGGAAGGGGAAAATGGTCCTTCCTTGTGAACTTGTTCAATTTTCTATAGTCAATACAAACACGCCACCCCGTGGTCACTCGGGTTGGGATTAACTCAGTGTTTTCATTCTGGACTATAGTGATACCTGATTTCTTGGGAACAACCTGAACGGGGATGACCCACTTACTATCTGAAATGGGGTAGATAATACCTGCATCTAACAACTTAAGCACCTCAGTTCGAACTACTTCTTTCATGTTAGGGTTCAGTCGACGTTGCATCTCCCTATAAGGTTTGTGTCGTCCTCTAAATGAATCTGATGCATACAAACAGTAGGACTTATACCCTTAATGTCTGCTAAGGTCCACCCTAAAGCTTTTTTGTTGTCTTGAAGTACAGTTACTAGCCTACTTTCTTGATCACTATCCAATTCGGATGCTACAATTACAGGCAAAGTCTCAGATGGGCCTAAAAACACATATTTCAGAGTATCTGACAATGGTTTGAGGTCAAACTTAGGAGGCTCTTCTAAAGAAGGAATTAAGGTAGAATTAGAAACTGGTAGTGGTTCGAACTTAACTTTCCATCTATTAGTATCTAACACAGGGGTAGAGTCTAACAAAGAATTCACTTAATTAATGGTGCTAACATCGTCGAAATCTAAGCCAAAATGGGTTAAACAACTCTCCAATGTATCTTCAGATAAGATGTTTGGCAATGACTCCTGAACTAATGTTCCATCATGTTCACGTCTTCAATGTACGTGTCATCTAGCTCAGGGGGTTTCTAACTAATATTGAAAATATTCAGCTCAATAGTCATATTACCAAAAGATAAATTCATAATACCATTTCGACAGTTAATGATCGCATTAGATGTAGCTAAAAACGGGCGACCTAATATCATAGGTATATGGTTTCTAGGTCAGGAATAGGTTGGGTATCTAGGATAAGAAAATCCACAGGATAAAAATAAACCTATCGACCTCAATAAGAACATCTTCGACAATACCGCGAGGAATTTCACAGACCTATCAGCTAACTGAAGTGTTATCAGGGTAGGTTTTAAGTCACCAAGTCCTAGCTGGAGGTACACATGGTACAGAAGTAAGTTCACACTATATCCTAAGTCAAGTAACACTTTCTCTACACGGTAGTTACCTATTGTGCAAGAAATAGTAGGGGAACCTGGGTCTTTGTACTTTTGAGTTGTGTTGTCCTGGACAATTGAACTCACATGAATATCTATAAAGGCTTTTTTATGTACACTAAGCTTTCGCTTTCGCGTACAAAGATCCTTAAGGAACTTGGCATAAGTAGGAATCTGCCTAATTGCATCTAATAAAGGAAGATTGGTGTTGACTTGCTTAAAAATCTCAAGTATGTCATTAAAGTTGGATTCCTTCCTAGTTGGTAATAAAAGTTATGGCAATGGGGCTTTGGGAACAAAATCGGGATCAACGGGAACCACATCGGTCTCTTTAGAGACTTTATCAGTCTCTTCAGCTACAGACTTAGAAGGGTAAACTACAACATGTTCACTATCGAGCAAGGTTGCCTTATTGTCTACCACTCTACCACTCCTAAGGGTTGTAATTGAATTCACATGATTTGATGATTTCTCACCAGAAGATAACTCATGAAATCCTCTAGGGTTGGGTTGTGGTTGACTAAGGAACTTGCCTTTTTCTCTCAAAGACTCATTCAATTGACTAAACTGGGTTCGTAAATCGTAAATAACATGAGAGTTATCCTGGATCATCTTTTTATTATCTTCTAAATTTTTTTCAACCGATTGCTGAAACTTAGCATTGTTATGAGATAAAAAGGTGAGAGACTCTTCTAAACTCATGATCTTCTTAGCTGAAGGGCTCTGAAATTGTGCTAGTCCATAAGGATTCTTAATATAACCACAACCTAGGGGAAACCGAGGGTTACTAGACTGACCTTGATTTTGGCCCTTAGACCAAGAAAGGTTTGGATGGTTTCTCCAACCCGGGTTATAGGTTTCTGAATATGGGTCAAACTTCTGACGGTTATCATATTTAGTGTTATCGTAAAGAGCATGGGCTTGCTCTTCAATAGTCTGTCCCTCCCAAAATGACTTGGGCTCATAACTAGATTGACTCAATTATAAGGCTTCTAACCTTTTTGCTATAGCTGCAATTTTGGCATCTGATTTAATAATTCTATCTACCCTATCGACATTACCTATGCTCAGTAAAAAAATTCTCTGGGGTTCCTTACTACATTCCCATTGCTGGGTTTTTTCGGCAATTTCATTCAAAAATGGCATTGCCTCCTCAACAGTTTTACTATCAAAAATCCCTGTACACAATGACTCGACCATGGTCATCGTTGGATATTCTAGCCCTTCATAAAGGATCTGGACTAGTCTAACCTTTTCTAAACCATGATGGGGACCTTGTATCAACAAATCATTGAACCTTTCCAAATACTTATACAAAGATTCTCCCTCTTGCTGCACAAATGTGGTAATCTCGTGCCTAATAGATGATGTTTTTATGCCTAGGGAAATTTTTTGATAAAAAGGCACGGCAAGCTGTTCATGTGTTTCGATGGATTCAGATGGCAAACTATATAACCAATATTTGGCCTTGTCTCTCAGGGAAAAATGAAACAACCTAAGTTTCAAAGCTTCATCAGACAGGTTGTGAATTCTTAGGGTACTACATATTTCTTCAAATTCCCTAATGTGAAAGTAGGGGTTTTCATTCTCTTTTCCTAAGAAGATTGGGAGCATCTGTATGGTCCCAGGTTTTAACTCATATTTTGCATGAGTTTCAGCTAACTTGATACATGATGGACGAAAAGTGATAGTAAGATTCAACAAATCTCTTAAAGTTGCGATTTCTGGCACAACTGGAAAACTAGGAATAACTTCCTCACTAAGAGACAAATTCTCAAAACTAAAGTTTCCAAAAATAGGTCTCTCAAAAGAAGGGTTTCCTAAATTCTCAATTTCAAAAACAGAGTTTCTATTCTCGTCACTGATCAAACGACCAATAGAATCTCTTCTCCAGGCACGCTCACTCAATGCTTTAGGCGGCCTGGGCATGCAATTGAATAACTCATAATTGGAAGAGAATTTTAAACAAACACAAACAAGACCGACTCAACCAAATCAAACCTATTGAATCTAGCAAACAAAAAGTATGATGGATCCACTTAGATTATTTCTAGAACAGCCTCTATTCTTCCAAAAGGCAACTAGTTACAATTTTAGCAAATCTCTCAGAACGATCCGAATTAGATTAAGTCGAATAGAAACAGGATAATCTCTAAGGAGCTTTGATAACCCAGCCTATTTGGCAACTTTTCCTTAGGTTACAAGGAGGCTCAAATCAACTTAAAATAATCTTCCTGAACTTTAAGTTAGGCAAACAGAGTAACCAATACAGTCCTTTTGAATGACTTTCAATTAAGCTCGATACCCTATCGGTCTTCTTTCTCGTCAAATTTTAAGGATGAAGTTCACGTTAGATAACATGTTCCTAAGGTGCGCAAGAAGGAAACAATGATGAAATCCGAGTCCTTATCTTATATGGCCAATCCTTGCTCTTTACTAAAAAATAAATCCGAATTCAGTTCCTCAAACATATATGCATAAGAAGGAATACAGTAAACTCACTTGCAGGGGATTCGTGGGTTGATCGAGTCTTACCTTCCTTACCAGACGGGGGACGAATCGGTTGTAGTTATCTCGGGCCACCGACTCTTATGTCAGTGTCCGAACCCGAGGGGCCGAGACAATATCGTAATTGTCGTCCTTCCCTGTTGCAGTTTATATTTAAATTACCCTTCCGTAGGGTTTAAAAATAATAATGTCCAAAAGTCCAAAGTCCAAAATAAGAAAAAACAGAAAAATACCTAAAATAATTATAAAATAAGAAGAATTTTCTAATACAATTTTCTAAGAGGAAAAATAAAAATCCTAAAAAGTTAAAAAAAATTAACTAAAAAAATAAATAAACCTTGTCTTCTTTTTCCGTTCTTTTCAATTTATCTTTGACTCCAAGTCTTTAATCAATCAATATAATCTTTGGCTCCAATTTCTTTTTTATCCAAAACCTGTAATACAAAGAAAAATACCCAAAAATGTAAAATAAAAAAAATAAAAATCTAACTAGACTAACTAACCTAAAAAAACAAACTAAAAACAAGTCCGCGTCGGTGGCGCCAAAAACTGATATGGTTTGTAGTTGTGGTAAGAAAAAGTTTCAAACTCTCGAACTTGTGAAGATTGATTTTAAATTCAAACTCTAATAAATAAACAAGAAAACTCAAAACAAAGTTGATGTCAAGATTAGAGAGGCACTGAGACTCAGGATTCCACCTTAACCAATTAAAATGATTCAATCTAATCAATATTCATGCAATTCTTTACATTTAAAGTGATTCTAATATGTTGCAAAAGTAGATTTTCAAAGCAACAATTGTAAATCGAAAGTATAGAACATCAAAAACCCTAGGCTAAGCATGCTCTATCAAAAGAAATCACAATTGTTTAATAAAAATCCTTAAATCAATTTTTTAATTAAAGCAAATAATCATAAAAGAAATTGCAAAAATTAATTAGAATAGAATTATACCATTTTTATTGGAACAATGGCTTCCTCCGTCGCCTCAGTAAAGGGGTTTAGCTCCTCATATTAATCACTTGCTCAAAATTATGGTTCATGGATCAAAGTGTTTACAAATGATGAAAAAGGAGAAAAATAAAGAAAACAGTGATTTTGCAACGTTTATAGGAGTTACAAACTCACTGTTACAGAGCAAGGCTGAAGATAAACGTTGTAGATGCTAAGATATCTGTTGTAAATGGGTTGAAAAAACCGCTGCAGTTGAAGATAAATATTGCAAATACGAAGATACCCGTTGCAAATGGATGAAGAAACCGTGGCTGAGATGTTGAAGAAACCGTTGTCGTAGCCTATGTTATGCGTGTTCTTCAGCAGCAACAGAGAAAAAATTATCTGGATTAATTTCTCTACCTCCTCTTCGTCTCCTGAGCTCTCCCTAAACTCTCTATGCTCTCTGTGACTTCCCAACACCTATTTATATACACCACAATACCAAATCTCTCGAGTAAATGAAAGAATATTTTCTTTCTTTTCTCAAAAGTTTTAGACTTCATTTTTATCTTCTCATGCATCTCTGCAGCTGTCAAAATATCTTCGAGATAGTATCAAATCTTTAGAGAAGATATTCTCTCTTAAATCTCACATAGTTAGCAACCAATAACCGAGAATATTTCCTCCCCTGTTTTGTCGAGAATCGACAAATATCTTCTCATAACTCAAATCCAAACCAATTACCATCCCTGATTTGTTGTAACAGCTCTTTCCTGGTCATTATCCATGAGAAAATCTCATAAAAACAACTATCATGCAATTCCAGAAATAATGCAGTTGAAAACTACACTTTCCCGCTAAAATGGTGTTTGAACCATGAAGAAGAAGGGGTTCCCATATCCACTGTACATGTGTCTTATCAATTCTTCAAGGGTGCCTTTAGTAATTTTTCGATCCAATTTTTCCAACAATGTTTATTTCCCAAAAAATACCTACAAATACATAAAATAATGCAATTAGTACAAATTGAGCACTAACAAAATAAATAATTAAGAACAATTTAGACACAAAAATGTGTCTATCAAATACTCCCAAACTTATTATTTGTTAGTCCTCGAGCAAATCTAATCTAGAAAATCCTAACTCACTATCACAGACATCACGATTGCACTTAGCGTCTACAACAAACCCCTAGGTGTCCCTGGTGGACGAGTTCTGTCTCGTGAGGGTTTACAAGAGATATACCCACAAAATCTGTAATCGTAACCCTAGTTACCTGTGAACGATTGAGGATAGACACTAAACAAGATATTTAGTTGGCATACTAAATTCTTCGCCTATAAGAATCATTAACCTGTATGAGTCCAATTGATGTACACGAGTTTACACTCAACATACTAAAAATCATATAAGAATTCAAAAATCTACTGATATAGTCGTTCAACCACGATACTCAAAATCTATCAAAGTACAATCACTTGAAAAGATTTAGAAAATGGATATAGACAAAATGAAGTTTGCACATGTTGACTAAGGTGAATGGTGTTTCCCATATCTGTCTGAAGGTCGCCGCCAGGATGAATCCTAATGGATTGAGATACACTCCACTAGTCTTATTCCTAATATCGTCTCAATTGGTATATACAAGGGTCCCAGCTATCGATTTATTGAAAATAAAATAATTATTTATTATTTTTAAATGTACTGGCAACATGATTGGATCAAATGAATCCAAGCGCATGCTCCTTATCAGCATCTTACATGATAGTTCTCATGGATCCTATGTTCCATGCTTGCTTAGGATACGGAGACAGGGAGAACACACACATATTGCTATCAAAGTGTCAATACTCGAATTTTTTTTTGAATAATAATGGTCTAAATAATTCAATAATGGGGCTTGATCTCAAACACTATACCTCATCCTGGCGGTGATAACAATTCGATATTGGTTCCGCACCAAATCACTTAGAGAAACACAAAAAATTACAAAAATAAAAACATAAGGTGATATGGTCGAGATAGATTCCGAGATATGGTTTGTAGTTGTTGTAAGAAAAGGTTTCAAACTCTTGAACTTGTGAAGATTGATTTTAGATTAAAACTCTAATAAATAAACTGGAAAATATAAAGATTAGAGAGGCATTGAGACTCAGGATTCTACCATTAACCAATTAAAGTGATTAAATATAATCAATATTCATGCAATTCTTTAGATTTAAAGTGATTCTAATATGTTGCAAACGTAGATTTTCAAAGCAACAATTGTAAATCGAAAGTATAGAACATCAAAACCCTAGGCTAAGCATGCTCTATCAAAAGAAATCACAACTGTTTAATAAAAATCCTTAAATCAATTTTTTAATCAAAGCAAATAATCATAAAATAAATCGCAAAAATTAATTAAAATAGAAATATATCACTTTTCTTGGAACAATGGCTTCCTCCGTCGCCTAAGTAAAGGGGTTTCGCTCCTCATATTAATCACATGCTCAAAATTATGGTTCATGGCTCAAAGTGTTTACAAATGATGAAAAAAGAGAAAAATAAAGAAAACAATGAGTTTGCAACGTTTATAGGAGTTACAAACTCACTGTTACAGACCAAGGTTGAAGATAAACGTTACAGATGTTAAGAGATCCGTTACAAATAGGTTGAAAAAACCGTTGCAGTTGAAGATATATATTGCAAATACGAAGATATCCATTGCAAATTGATGAAGAAACCGTGGCTGAGAGGTTGAAGAAACTGTTGCCGTAGCCTCTGTTCTTAGTGTTCTTCAGCAGCAACAGAGAAAAAATTCTCTGGATTGATTTCTCTGCCTCGTTTTCGTATCCTGAGCTCTCCCTAAACTCTATATGCTCTCTTTAACTTCCCCATCACCTATTTATATACACCACACCACCAAATCTCTCGAGTAAATGAAAGAATATTTTCTTTATTTTCTCAAAAGTTTCAGATTTCATTTTTATCTTCTCACGCGTATCTGCAGGTGTCAAAATATCTTCGAGATAATATCAAATCTTTAGAGAAGATATTCTCTCTTAAATCTCACATAGTTAGCAACCAATAACCGAGAATATTTCTTTCTCTGTTTTGTCGAGAATCGATGAAAATCTTCTCATAACTCAAATCCAAACCAATTACCATCCCTGATTTGTTGTAACAGCTCTTTCATGGTCATTATCCATGAGAAAATCTCACAAAAACAACTCTCATTCAATTCCAGA
Organism: Papaver californicum; assembly: GCA_023531435.1. NCBI lineage: Eukaryota > Viridiplantae > Streptophyta > Magnoliopsida > Ranunculales > Papaveraceae > Papaver > Papaver californicum. Next base: position 4,547,618 of record JAJJMC010005141.1, read on the forward strand.
AATAATGCAGTTGAAAACTACACTTTCCCTCCAAAATGGTGTTTGAACCGTGAAGAAGAAGGGGTTCCCCTATCTACTGTGCGGGTGTCTTTAGTAATTTTTAGAGCCAATTTTTCCAACAATGTTTATTTCCCAAAAAATACCTACAAATACATAAAATAATACAATTATTACAAATTGAACACTAACAAAACAAATAATTGAGAACAATTTTGACATAAAAATGTGTCTATCAAATACTCCCAAACTTATTATTTGCTAGTCCTCGAGCAAATCTAATCTAGAAAATCCTAACTCACTATCACAGGCATCACGATTGCACTTAACGTCTGCAACAAGCCTTTAAACCCTAGGTGTCCCTGGTGGACGAGTTTTGTCTCGTGAGGGTTTACGAGAGATATACCCACAAAACCTTTACTCGTAACTCTAGCTACCCGTGAACGATTGAGGATAGACACTAAACAAGATATTTAGTTGGCATACTAAATTCTTCGCCTATAAGAATCAGTACCATATATGAGTCCAATTGATGTACACGAGTTTGCACTCAGCATACTAAAAATCATATAAGAATTCAAAACTCTACTTATTTAGTCGTTCAACCATGATACTCAGAATCTATCAAACTACAATCACATGAAAATATTTAGAAAATGGATATAGACAAAATGAAGTTTGCACATGTTGACTAAGGTGAATGGTGTTTCCATATCTGTCTGAAGGTCGCCGCCAGGATGAACCCTAATGGATTGAGATACACTCCACTAGTCTTACTCCTAATATCGACTCAATTGGTATATACAAGGGTCCCAGCGATCAATTTATTGAAAATAAAATAATTATTTATTATTTTTAAATGTACTGGCAACATGATTGGATCAAATGAATCCAAGCGCATGCTCCTTATCAGCATCTTACATGATAGTTCTCATGGATCCTACGTTCCACGCTTGCTTAGGATACGGAGACAGGGAGAACACACACATATTGTTATCAAAGTGTCAATACTCGATTTTTTTTTTAAAATAATAATGGTCTAAATAATTCAATAATGTGGCTTGATCTCAAACACTCTACTTCATCCTGGCGGTGATAACGATTCTATATTGGTGCCCCACCAAATCACTTAGAGAAACACAAACAATTACACAAATAAAAACATAAGGTGATATGGTCGAGATAGATTCCGAGATATGGTTTGTAGTTGTGGCGAGAAAAGGTTTCAAACTCTCGAACTTGTGAAGATTGATTTTAGATTCAAACTCTAATAAATAAACTAGAAAGCTCAAAAAAAAGTTGATATCAAGATTAGAGAGGCACCGAGACTCAGGATTCCACCATTGACCAATTAACATGATTCAATCTAATCAATATTCATGCAATTATTTACATATAAAGTGATTCTAATATGTTGCAAAAGTAAATTTTCAAAGAAAAAATTATAAATAGTATAGAACATCTAAAACCCTAGGCTAAGCATGCTCAATCAAAAGAAATCACAACTGTTTAATAAAAATCCTTAAATCAATTTTTTAATCAAAGTAAATAATCATAAAAGAAGTTTCAAAAAATAAATTAAAATAGAAATATGCCACTTTTCTTGGAACAATGGCTTCCTTCGTCGCCTCAGTAAAGGGGTTTAGCTCCTCCTATTAATCACTTGCTAAAAATTATGGTTCATGGGTCAAAGTGTTTACAAATGATGAAAAAGAAGAAAAATAAAGAAAACAGTGAGTCTATAACGTTTATATGCGTTACAGACTCACTGTTACACAGCTAGGATGAAGATAAACGTTATAGATGCTAAGATTTCCGTTGAAAATAAGTTGAAGAAACCGTTGCAACTGAAGATAAATGTTACAAATACGAAGATATCTGTTGCAAATGGATGAAGAAACTGTGGCTGAGATATTGAAGAAACCGTTGTCGTAGCCTTTGTTCTTTGAGTTCTTCAGTAGCAGCAGAGAAAAAAAATCTCTGGATTGAGTTCTCTGCCTCCTCTTCGTCTCCTGAGCTCTCCCTAAACTCTCTATGCTCTCTGTGACTTCCCATCACCGATTTATATACACCGCAACACCAAATCTCTCGAGTAAATGAAATAATATTTTCTTTCTTTTCTCAAAAGTTTCGGACTTCATTTTTATATTCTCACGCGTCTCTACAGCTGTCAAAATATCTTCGAGATAGTATCAAATCTTTAGAGAAGATATCCTCTCTTAAATCTCACATAGTTAGCAACCAATAACCGAGAATATTTCCTTCCCTGTTTTGTCGAGAATCGATGAAAATCTTCTCATAACTCAAATCCAAACCAATTACCATCCCTGGTTTGTTGTAACAGCTTTTTCTTGGTCATTATCCATGGGAAAATCTCACAAAGACAACTCTCATTCAATTCCAGAAATAATGTAGTTGAAAACTACACTTTCCCACAAAAATGATGTTTGAACCCCGAAGAAGAAGGGGTGCCCCTATCCACTGTGTGAGTGCCTTTACCGATTCTTCAAGGGTGTCTTTAGTAATTTTTAGAGCCAATTTTTCCAACAATGTTTATTTCCCAAAAAAATACTTACAAATACATAAAATAATGTAATTAGTATAAATTGAGCACTAACAAAACAAATAATTGAGAACAATTTAGACACAAAAATATGTCTATCAACAAGACAACACCCTAGGCGTGAAAAGTGGTAAAAGTTTTCTCTAACAGTTGTTCATCGGTTACACTTTCTTCACACAATTTCAGCTGTGAGGTGATTTTAAACAACATGGAATTATACTCTGAAACAAATTTAAAATCTTGTAAACGTAGATTCAACCGATCATTTTTAGCTTTGGGAAGGATAACCATCTTAAGGTTGTCATACTTATCCTTCAAGCAACTCCATAGAACCTCGGGATCTTTACGGTCAGATATTCAGATCTTAACCCGTCGTGGATATGATGATGGGGAAAGATTCTTAGCCTGGAGATGTAATTCAGCATCTAGTACCCATGAAATATAGTTGTTGCCAGAAATGTCTAAAACTACAAAATCTAGCTTAGTCAAATTCAACGACGTAACAAAAATATGATAATTAAAGTTACCTTTCGCTTCAAAAAATTTAGCACCGTCTATTTTACCAAAGCCAATAACAATCCAAAATTTAAAGTAAATAGAACTAACTCGTGCTGACAACGTATAATAATTAAACTACTAACTATATTACTTAACTACTAATTAATATCTTAAGTATTAGCAGAAGAATATAAAAAAGTAGAGAGATCTTTTATTAAGTTTAACAAATGGGATGATCAAAATGTTACAAACATTATAGGTATTTATACTAATTTCAAATGCTCCATTCCATGACACACTAGGCTAAGGTGTTAAGCATTATGCATACATATCAACACATTAGCATTTGGTGTCAAAGTAGATGCACCAAATTTGTACGCAGCTAGTTTGTTGATAAGGTGAGTTAACTTATCAACATTTCATGCTATTAGTGACACATGGATGAGTCGATAGCCACTAATCATATAATAGTTTTAAATTATGTGCTGTACCTAGTTTTTATATTATTATAGTTTCAACTAAATACAAAAGTATTTGACATTGAGATATAAAGTGGATCAGTATGGAGCGACACGATATGGCACATATCGGAATGTGTTAAACTTGTCATACTATGTTGTACCAAAGAATTAAGTGTGTCATCATGTGTTGTATTTTTCTTACCAAAACTTGGTATGAGTCGTATGACATGACCCGTAATATAGGACAAAAAAAAAGCTCTGATATTGTATGGTGATTATGGGTGAACTGTGAAATGTATGGTGAATGAGCGCGCATTGGATACAACATGCGAGAGAGCCTTGAGAATGACACAATCTTTCCGCTAATATGTTATCATATTCTATTTCGAATTTGTGGAATTCTATTTTGTGTTACATAAGAGCAAGCATTATAGATACCCAAGGCTTGGCCACAATTAGGGTTTCTGGACAAGGCTTGGATATGGAAAAAAGCAACCATTATAAGACTTGGGTACATATGACTATCAATCCGAGCAAAAAGAAAAAGGTGAATCATTGAGTATCCGACCAGTCTGTTTATGCCAAAAAATCCTTTCGACTAAACAACCAATCAAATTTTTGGATACAATTTACATAACTAAGATCGAGTAATAAAGAAAAATCCT
>JAJJMC010005141.1:4558730-4616962 GCA_023531435.1 Papaver californicum
GCTAAGAGATTCATCTTTCATGAAGAAATATTATATTGTAAGATTTTTGGAGGAAATTTTCTCTGATGCATGGCGAGATCAGAAAATCTTACAATGATGAAAAATATGCATGAAAGGGGAATACAAATGAAAAAAAAAAAATTAATTTTCCAAATCAACGAGAAATATTATTGGCCTACCATGGAAGATGACACATCTGCATTTTTCTAGAAATGCCATCAATGTCCGATCTATGGGAATCTTATTTATATTCCTTGTCTTCCACTGCACTCAATGAGTAGCCCTTGGAAAGATCAATCTAGCTTTGTGTAAACAACATGAATATATCTTAACTGTTATGGAATATTTCACCAAATGGGTAGATGTCATTCCTCTCAAAGGTACGAATGGAGTTACAATCGACGCATTTATCAAAGAGTACATCATATGTATATTCGGTGTCCCAAAACACACCATCACGGAAAATGGCACTCCCTTTGCTAACAAATATGTAAGGGACAAGTAGAGAGCACTAACAAAGCATTAATTCGGGTCCTCATATGGATAAAGCATGATAACTCCAGGCATGGCATGAACACCTACCCATGGCACTATGGGTGTATCAGAATGCACCCAGAAGTTCAACTGGGACGTCACCTTACTCACTCGTTTATGGCACTGATGTTATAGTCTTTTGGAGATCCAACTTCTTTCAGCCACAATCACAAAACAAGTGGAATTCAATAGGATGAAGCTGGGGTGTTTGGCTCCATGATGGCATAGTTAACGTGCTTGATTCCAAGCGAGCCAAGGTTGAGAAATATTTAAAGTATTATCGACAAAGAATCTCTAAAGCCTATAAGAAGACTGTGAAACCCAAGAATTTTCAAGTAAGATATCTAGTGATAAAGATGGCCAAGCACATTCAATAAGGTATGTATGTTCCAAAATTCTCTCCTAAATAAGAAAGTAAGGAGTAGAGAGAAAATTGTAGTAGCATACCCCCTCCCCTTTATTTATTGTTTATTTCCTTGGGATACTAAAGAATTTGTCGATATTTCTGATTTAATGTTCTTGTTCCTGGATACTTCATAGGAAATGGTCACCACAACATTGGCTAGCTAGCGGATACTACAATATTGTTGTCATAACGAAGGTGTAAAATGGTTGATAATAAATGGAAATGACTCAAGGCTTACTATGTTTATATATCTCCGTTAATGCAATGCAAAACATTTTATTTCATTCATAAAAAAAATAAACCCACAATCAGCCATTAGCTACTGATCACTACTTGTTCAAACAAAAAACAAAAAAAACAACATAAAAATACAGATATCTACCCTAAAGAAAGTCTTCCAACAATGGATAATATTTCTTATAAAGTGTTTTCATCTTCTTCTGGAACCTTTCAGTCATAGTCTTCAAACCTTGAATCATTTTCTCCACCCTTGATGAATCACCCTCCAGTGCTTCTCATCTTCTGCGATGACCTTCTGAGACACAATTAGAATAGAAATGATACTTTCATAATCCGTTTTGATGACCTCCACTCGCTGGCAGAGCCAACCCACGCTGAACCTGAGAGCTTCGTAAGTAGATAACATTTTATCCCATTTATGCATTTCCAGATTAGTGATTTCGTACAATAGTCACCAAAGTGGGAGAATAATCCTTCACCAACTAAGTAGTAGAGATATAACCATATATTCTTCATAAATTGGTGTAAAGATCAACATGTATCTTGGGAGCGACAAATCCTCCCATGTCTTGGTGCTTATGAGACAAGGAATTCATCTGAGTTTCTTAGGGGAAGCCAGCATTAGGGTATCTAAAAATCATAACCCTGAGATCGGCGGTTGCACGATCCATCGAAGAACCAGCAAGCGTAACGCCATCACTAGGAGGAGGAACAATGTCGACATCGCCTTCATCATTATCAAATGCTACAGTTTCTCCAGCCTTCCTCTTTCCCCTAAATGTGTCAATACTGATGTGATGACGCTACATCATCAAGAAATCATAAACTAATGTCAAAACATCACGATAAAAAGAATAGTTATTATAATTAGGAATAAGTGAAGACTTAACGACGCCTAAAGGGATCCTGCACAACATGATGGAGTATTGCTAGACCTAATAATCTTAACTCTTAGATTATATATGGAAGATTGCGCATCTCAAATTATCTGCAACTTTGAATCAAAAAAGAAAAAGAAAAAGAAAAATAAGACGATTTTGAACATAAAAAAGAGAAATCACCCTTGGTCTCACCATATTTGGTACCCAAGCCTTACGCTTAACAGGAAATCCATTTTGACTTGAGGAGGAACTCCTGTTACCAGATATGATATTGGAATGAAACATATTGATAAAGCTGTTATTACTGAGGTTAAAACACTTAAAAAAGGTGAAGAAGATAAAAACGACATACTAACCATGTATATATATGGGTGATACCCTAAAAGATGGATGTCTGGGATTTAGCGAAAAAAATCGGCCGGAGAATTAGGGTCTAAATTTGAAGCGTAAAACTTTTGTTGGAGAGTTGGCTCCAGCTCTAAGCCGTAAAGTAGAGACCACTTTCACCACATGATGGTTACTAATACTACCACCATCTAATTCTTACTGTAAAACCTTATTGTTTCGCACTAAGCATAGATGGTGGGATTTTAAAAAATACAAAAAAATGTAAATTTGTCTGTCCCGTATCAGAAATATAGAACTTGGACGTCTATCTCATTTTCAAACTGAAAATACATATTCAGTTAATAGTTATAGGCATTTTACGCCGATCTTATAGCCTTTCTATAAAATATATGTACATATGCAATACCAGATCTTCACTTGGATGAACTTCAATATTTGCAATTTGAGCTTAAGTCAAGTGTAATAATTTCCCTAGACGATTTCCTTTATTTCAAGTATGAATAACTGCGATTTGGATAAAATCCAGACTTTACATAAAAGAGAATAACACACAAGATACTTAGTATGCTCTCAAGAGCATAGCGCCAACCTCTTTAACTCCCAAGATCATGGTGCCAACCTCACTAGCATACTTGCTTAGCATAACGTTAATCCCTTGCTTGGACGAAAGCAGCGTGGCACCAATCCTTGTTTGGTCATCGAGCATGGTGCCAATCCCTAATCCTCGAGCAAGCAAAACGTCATTCCCCGCTAGGTCCTCGATTAAGCATGGCTTAAATCCTTGCTTGTCCTCGAGCAAGCATGACGTCAATCCTTGCTTAGTCCTCGAGCAAGCATGGCACCAGACCTTTCTAGTCCTCTGAAAGCATCGAGACAATACTCACTTATTCCTTGAGCAAGCATGGCATCAACCCCCTCTTAGTCCTCGAAAAGCATGAAGATAATCCTCACTTAGTCCTCGAGAAGCATGGGTTCAACCCTCGCTTATTCCTCGAGCAAACATAATGCCAACTTGTTCTCAAGAGCATGACCCAATCCTTGTTATATCCCCAAGAGCACAATGCCAATCCTCTATCCGTCCCTGAGAGCACGCGCCACTGCCTAATCCTCAACAACACATCGCCACTGCTTATTCCTTGAGAACACACACCAACTTCTTGATTGGTCCTCGAACACCCCTTTGCATGGCCTGTCCTGGGGCGTCCCTCGAGTACTCCTTGCACTGTCTTTGAGAACTTTTGCATAATATTGACTTTGAACACTTCCGAGCTTGTGCCATTCCCAAGCCTGTGCACTTCAGGCTTGCAACTTCCAAGTTTGTGCCATTTCCAAGTCTTTCTACTTTCAAGCTTGCGCACTTCCAACAATAGACTTACTAACCTTATTAGACTTAACAATAATAGTTAGTTTACTCGATCAACTAATGGAAAGAGTCATTCACATGACCCAACCATCAAACGTACGAGACATCAAACATGTCACAAGGGGAAACTCATTAGTGTATTGATCTGGAAGTCTATATCCTGTGATGTGCAACTGAACACCCACGATGAGAAGAAATTAAGTGGAACGTTACTAGATGAAGGATTAATGAGTATTACGGTTTCGAAAATTAGGGTATTCAATAACTGTGTTGTTGGTGTAACATGATTTGGTTCAATGAATGATAAATTTGATTCAATGGGGTAAAAATGTTGAATGGTAAGTTTCATTTAGGGTAAACAAAGGAACAAGGATCAAGGGTCTGTGTATCCAGAGTTCAAATCCGAAACCTGGGTATCCGACTCAGTCAAATCCTCAGTTTCCGTCAGATTGTAACACCGATTGGAACCTATGACCGTAACACAAGTTGAAGTTCATGTCAACTCCTCATACACCTCCTAATGCAGCAAACATTATCTCTTCACCTGTATTTTTACAGCCCTATCATCCGATCTAGATCAAGTCAATTATCTAACCCCTAAAAGTTAAGTAAGATGGATCGATTTTGATAGATACAAATATACAGTCTAGTTCCCATAATTTAGAACTATGTACTACTGCTTTTTTCCCAAGGGATGTATAATTAAAGAAGTTTTTTCTCTAAGAACAAGGACCATGGGATAGACTTAAAAAAGTCTATCCCTATCAAATTGAATGAGAATCTACCTGAAGGAGTGGAAAACCCACCTTGGGATAAAGTATCGAAGGCTATACGACAAATAATAAGCCTTTCAAATTAAATAAAAATTCTATACGACATACTTTCTGCCTCCTAAATTAAAAAATAAACATATGGCATACGATTGGCCGTCCAAAATTAAAAAACAAACCAGGCGGCATACTGTATGCCGTCCAATATTTTTTAAGAAATATTCAAATTTGCCCGACTCTACAATGAATTACTATTCTCTCCCATTTTCAAAAATCAGGTCCATCTCCTTTCCCTCTCAATTTCAAACCCTAACTCTCCTTTCTCTCTCAATTTCATTTCCAGAAGACACAAATCGAGTAAAGGTGAGAATCAGTTTCGGTTAGTTTCTTCAAAAATCAATTTCGGTTACTTTATCTTTGCTGTTTGTGTTTTGTTCGAAGAAGAAAACGCAAATTTTGATAGCCTAATTTTGTTTGACTTGATGTTTGATTTGCATGCTTGTTTTGTAGATTATGAACCTAGGATCTGATCATTTGGGGGTTGATAATTGAGTTGTTAACTTAGGGTTTGCTCTATTGTCTTGTATGGAAGGGGAAACAATGAACGTATCTCAAAATTCATATAACAATGATAAAGTCAAATATAGGGGTCGATGGAGCCATATGCATGAACTCTATGAAATTGTAAGTAAACATAAAAAGTGTAACGAAGTTATTTATGTTATGGATTGAATGAGTTTCTTAAGATAAATGTTAGCAGAGATGATTGATAACTCGTTGTTATAATTGTCGAGCTGTGGAGGGAATGCATGGACACCTTCCACTTTCCTATATTTGAAATAGGTTTCACACCTGATGATTTCTCTTGGTTAACTGGAATAGGAGTAGGACTTGGAGAAAAGCTAGACTATATAGGGTATAAGGAAAACAAGGAACAATGTGTGTTATATCTTGGATATTATTTGCCTAGCTTTTGCAAATTTGTTTATGATTCGGATAAGGCAAAGGAAGCCGAAAAAATGGGAAAGGATTACATTGAAGAAGAATACGATCCAAGTGTAGGGAAAAGAGGTCTTTATGTAGAGGATTATTTGAAGTGCCATAGTGGTGGTATTCCACTAGGTCAATTGGCTAATTGGTTAAAGACATTCAAAAAAACAAATCCGATGGAATGGAACCCTTTTGGGAAGAAATTATTCGGGGTTTTCTTTTATGGTTATGGTCAATTGCTTCTACCCAATAGTGGATCCTATGCAAAGGTTGGATGGTTGGTTAACTTCGAAAGTTTAGAAGAAATACCAAATTTTGATTGGGGAAGTCCCGTCTTGGCTTATATTTACAAAGCCTTAGGCGAGGTTAGTAGGAAGAATGCATTCAATGGGATGTGGATGGTCTTGGAGGTACGTTATTCTTCTTTTCTCCTTGTATTTAAAACAATTTTGAATTAATACATTGCAATATTGCTGTTGGTAGCTAAGTTAGAATCTGTAAACTTGTATTTCTCCTTGTATTATTATTTACTTTTCTGTAATCATATAAAATGTTATGTAGTACAGTTTTGATTTTCAATTACTGGAAGTTACTTTACACTGAAACTTGTTGCATACTGGCTGAGCAATTACAAGCTAAAAAACCATGATATTACTTGAAACAGTATAGCCAAGATCCTGCATACTGCATTACTGACTATGCATCTAAATAAAATTTTAATTTATCATGCTCATAGGATGAAAGATTTTGTCACCTAAAAAAATGATAATCTAACTACTCATGTATCAGAAGGTGAGATTCCTTCTTTGCATTAGGAGTTTCATTAAATAATGTTTGTGGTTTCATTAAATGGTGAGCTTAAAATGATATAGTGCATTGCCTCTGTTTCGTCAGGCATTTAGTTTAGAGCTTCATTGTGACTGATTCGTATGAAAATTTGACATCTGAGTATATTAGATCAAATAAAATTATCTTTATGGAGTTTTGAGTATGGTCCTATGCTTCTTCTTGAAGAGCAGTTAGTACACCTGTCTAGTATATACAAGCATAGGTCCTGTACACTAGAACTATATTCAGCGTATTATTTTGGCTTAATTTCGTGTACATTTTTGTATTTTCGGAACTGAATAATCTGTCATTGGATATTGTATAGCAAGGTAAAATGATTCTGACAATGTCTTTCTCACCTGTTGAAATTTACTTGGACCCATTAACTCAAGTAATATCTTAATTCTTATCTAATGGCTTGGTGAATTTTGTATTTCTTATCTTATAGTAAATGCAGAACTATGCAAATCTGGTATGGTCTGCTACAATCTTGGTTAGTTTGTAAAACTCTAGGTAGTGCTCTTTTTGCATGTGTAGAGTTGAGAAATTCTATCACTGGGAGGTCTGTTTGTTTGGGGCTTGAGCTAAGACTATTAAATAGAATATGATCAGTTAACTTATAGTGTATGTATGCCGAGTGTTGTATGAATAGAGAAGGTAGCCGAATATTCAACAGGAGAGGGTCTGATTCCACAAAAAATAGAGGTTTTCTACTGTTAAAATTCACTTTACTTGTAACACTAGCTCTAGGCTGAACTTAATATGAACTCTGCATATGAAGTTACTTCCAGCTTTATCATGCCCCTTTCCAAATTTTCACTGGAGCGGAGTTACGAAAAATTATTGTAGTTTTTGGAGGGTCAATCTCTTGTAGTTTGTTTACAGTCTCAAGTACTGAGATAGTTACAACCTTTTTTGTTTCTATCTGGATATATTGTTGTCTATCCTTGTCTGTCCTGTAGATAAAACGAGATGATCAAATTGTAAAAGTGTTAATGACAGAATCCTGTTTTGTCATTCATTCTTCGTTAGTATTTAGGCTTGAAGTATAAAATGCTTTGTATTACAAGAAGAGGTGATTGAAGTCTGTTAAGTTACGCTAAATTGCTAATAATATCATCAATTCAGCTCGTATGTCCTCCATTTCATGTAATAGTTATGTAGGAGTAAACAGATATACCATGCAACAGACCATGCTTTGATTAAACGTAGTAGTAGCTTTTTGCACTGTTGAAAAATTGCTTATCTTTAAATAGTACAGGCTATTGGTAAACATTTGGCCAGACTAACCAGGAAAGGTTATGTACAGGCTATGTCATACAATACAGTTAGTATGTGATTGATCATTGATTTGTCATTTTTTTTCCTTTGCAGTATTGGTTTTGGTATTATTTTCACACTTTGGCCCCCGAAGTTAAAGGTAATCCACCGGTTTGGAAGGATGTATGGCCCAAAATCACGGTGTTTAAAAAGAATGAATTAGCACGGGATCAAGTAGATTTGGATAGACATTCCAAAATAAACGCTGATAAGCAATTGGAGTTGAGATCAATTGGATCAACAACATGGCAACCATGGCTTGGAAGTAAGCATGCCGAGAATGAAGTCCTCAAGAATAGTTTGGAGTGGTAAAAAAAAAGATGTATTTTTTTGGATATCGAAAGAAAATAAAGGTATAGGTATTTGGGGGAGAGGTGTTGGCTTCAATTCATGGGGAAAGTAGTTATTCCTTGCGAACCACATCTACAAGAATATATGGTAGAAATTGGAGAGACATATAAGAAATGAGACGACTTAGAGAATCTCTTCATGGTTGCTAGTGTTGAAGCTTATGAGAGATGGTGGTCTCAAGTTTCAATTCAAACAAATTTTTCAAAGCCTAAAGAGTTGATTAGAAAAAGGAATCGGGACGACATATCTTCGTATTCTCAAGATCCACTACGTGTTCCATATCCTCCTCCTATGAACACAACTTCACATGTGTATGAAACACAAGAAAGTGAAGGGACACTATGAAGAGAGATTGAAGCACTACGAAGAGAGAATGTAGAGACTGACGAAGAGAAAATGCATCACTACAAAGCGAGAGTGTAGCACTACGAAGCAATTTCAATTCACAACCATGTTACACTCCGCATTTTGTTGATGAAACTCAAGCTTCCCAATCATATGAGAACATGCAAGCTTTCCAATCACATGAGAACATGCAAGTAGATAGTGACATGCAAGGATATTTTGACTTCTTATCAAATAAGAGTATCAACTGATACCATGTGTCTGAGTTTGTAAACTGTATTTTGTTTCACATGAGAACATGCAAGTAGATAGTAACATGCAAAGATATTTCGACTTCTTATCAACGTAGTTAACTTGTTGTTCTTTGTATCTTTTGTTAAAGACTATTTATGGTTATGAGTTTCTTGATTTCTTCTGTCTGACTGTTCTAACTTGAATGTTAACTGTATTTTGTTTTCTTTAATGAGAAACTCACTTGAACCTTGATCCCACTTGAAACTCCTCCTTGAATCAGGTCTCAGGGAGTACCATCTGGTTGAATGGCCGTGAAAGCTGGATCTGAGTTGGTACAAGAAAACTGGATTTGAGTTAACGTGTCTGTCGATCTTGGTAAATGTTTACACCCTTTAAAAGGAACTTTTTGTATTCAGAAACTCCTTTATATATCATAAACAAGTTTCTGAACTTAAAACATGTATCTCTGTGTGTTTGACAATTTTAGTTTGTTACTTATGTACATTTCTTCAGTGCTGTTGTTTCTTCTTTATTTTTCAGATGAACAACCAATTTACAGAACCCATTTGATCACATTTGATGTTAAAATTTCGTGTATGCATCTTTTCGTAGTTCTCACTCAACTTTTCTGAATGGAAAATGTTATTTGTCGGTAGACAAAAGCAAGATGTAAAACATTGTTCAGTTCTGATTGTGCTACAAGAATGAGTACACTTTGTATTGATTCGTTGAAAATGTCCGTTTCTGAAATGGGGTTTACCTATTGGTCAATAGTCTTGGTTTAACGTTTTGAAGCATTGGCTTTACTGTGCAGTAAAGTAATGAGTAGGGATTCACTTCCCAAACAGAATTGGTTCTGTTGTACTTATTACTTCTATGCCTTTTGGATTTTCTTCTGTGGTTTATGTATTTTCCAGAATTTTGTAGGTACAATGGACAATTCAGATGCTTTCATAGGTACAATGAGTGATTCGGATATGGATTCTGTGGATTCGGTCGACATTGTCATTCGTAGACGCCGAGCCAAGAGAGCACAAAGGATTCAGATGCTTAGGATGAGTATGTTATTGTGTCGACAATCAACTGCGCTTATGGCTCAACCACTTGAATCTCATGAGGTAAGAAGACGACGGCAATGCATTAGGAATAGAGTACTTCATGATGCTATTGTGATGCGTGATTATTTTACCGGAGATCGACTCACTTATTCGAAAAGAAATTTCCATGACCGTTTGCGGATGAAAAGAGAATTATTTCTCAAAATCAAAGATGATTTGTGTGAAGTGGATCCCGAATGGCCTCAAGGAATAGATACACTTGGATCCCGGGTCATTCTTCACATATGAAGACACTAGCTTGTCTTAGGTTACTTGCTGCAGGGCAATCAGCGGACTCCATTGATGATTATGTGGGGATGGGTAAAAACAACGTTATACAAGTATTTGAAGCGGTTTGTTAGAAATATAGTTTGGCGTTATAGAGACAAGTACTTGTGAAAGCCTACACAAGATGATATTGATCGGTTATTGAAGGATAATGAAGCAAGGGTTTTCCAGGGATGCTTGAGAATGTAGATTACATGCATTGGCCTTGGAAGAATTATCCTTCGTCTTGGGCGGGATATTATGTATCTTATAAAGGTATACCGACAATTGTCTTAGAAGGAGTTGCATCGTATGATTTGTGGTTTTAGCAGGCATATTTTGGGCCGCCGGGTTCAAACAGTGATCTTAATGTGTTTGATGATATCTTCAACATAAACGTCCCAAGAGTTGATTTTCGAGTAGGTGGTACAAGATATGATATGGGTTACTACTTGGCGGATGGTATCTACCCAAAGTTACCAACTATTGTTCAAGCTTATAAACGACCAACTACCTTAGCACAAAAATGCTTTACCAAGATGCAAGAAGGGGCTCGTAAAGACGTTGAGCGTGCATTTGGCGTTCTTCAAGCAAGATGGAATGTAGTGAGAAGTCCGGTACAATATTGGGATGAAGAAGATTTAAAATTTATAATGTTGGCTTGTGTGATCATGCATAACATGATAATCCAACACGAGCGACGAGATGGGGCATGGAGAACATTTGGAGATGAAGACTTTAGAGTTTTTCGTGAGTCATGGAGAATACCTCGGCAACGGCAAGGCGTAAATTATCATGAGATTAGACATGATCCAATGTACAACCATCTTCTTGAAGACTTGAAAAAACATATATAGGAAAAATTTGGTACGAACGTAGAGCCGCAACAACCTCAACAATAGAAAAAAGGTAAATTCTTTGCTGTCAGTTTTTTTTTCTTTTACCGAAATGTTACTTCTGTATACTTCTTCTTCTTGTTATTTTTTCTCTGTTTGCTTCCACATCTATAACTTTTATGCGGGTCATCTGTTGATCACAATGATGTAATGTGGAAAGAGTAGCATGGGGGGATCACCATGATGGTCATCTGTTTATGTGCTGCTTCTTTCTGTGGGATGAAGTCCCTGTGAATCACAGTAGAATGAGTAACCCAAGTTTAGAATATCTGTGATGTACTTCGGAATTGTAGATGGACTGTCACTGGAGCATGTGCTTGAAATGATACTTCTGTCACAAATCCATTTTTTGTAGCTAACTAATCAAGACTTTCTGTTTCAGGTTTGGGGAGACTGTCGTTGAAAACAGATATTCTAGCCTTTATCTTCTTTACAGGCTCAAGTGTTCAAGGAGTTCAGTTTCAATCCTGCTTGAGCTATTCTCTTTATTTCAGTACTTGAGGTCTGTTGTATCTTGTTTTAGATATCATTAGTCTTGTACTAGTTGTCAGTTGAGTCTTGGTTTGCAAGAACAAGAATGAACTGATGTTATATTAAGCTGCAGTCTTTTGTAACTCTATTGCAACAGAGTTTTCTTTTAATTGAAATAGGTTTGAATGAACAGACAGATACTCTTGCAACAGAATTTTCTTTTAATTGAAATAGAATTGAACTACTATTACAAAACATCGAAATTGAAAACTACAACTACCGGAATGAAATCTTAGTTTGAAAACAACAACTACACATTACCCCTACACTTACTTTGTTGATTTCTTCGCAAGTATTTCTTCTTCAAGCCAAATCCGTCCCGCCGGAGATAACCTAGACCAATCGGCCATCATCAGTTTTTCTTCTCGCTCTTTTAACTTATCTTCTATACGCCTTTTTCAAGCATTTCATTTTCTTCTTTGAGATGGTGCGAGAGTTGGTGCGAGAAGGCTCCATCTTGTTCTTTGAAATATGCTAATAGTTTCTCATTGCTTTCAACGGAGTCGACGGAATCACTTGAAGTGCCGTGATATGGTGCTTGTTTTTATGCTATGAGTTTCTTCTTTCTGGGTCCTCGTTGTTTTTTGGTAGGAGTATCGACGTTCGTCTCAACATCTTGAGTGTCATCATCATTGTTGTCCACATTTCCGACTACGGGTGGTGGGTGTGGTGGTTCATCGATGTATCTCTTGTAATCATGGATTCATGCTTGTACAACTCATAGCATCCATCGAGGACAAATACTTTCTTATGAATTTTCATGTACTCAGTTCGACCATAGACCATCTACAGTACAAACATATAACATTAGTGCACATTTATAATAAACAAACATAATCAAATCAAATAATAAAAAATTCTCACCAAGTCTTTGGCGCCCAACCATGTTTTTTTTCTCGATGTAGATTTCCGAGAATTGAAATGAATTGTTTAATTTCCTTTTTAATGGTACATATACGATTTTTCTAGACTTTCTTTGTTCCTACCATTTGGATTTCCATTGGTTTTCTTTTCAAACAATGGAACTATTATATCCTAATATCTATTTTTTTTTGTTGACCCGTAGCTCGTTACCATCATCTGTAATTGTGATGTGCTTCACAAAGCGTGATATCTTCATCGATGGTAAATTTACTTGTTTCTTTCTAGGTTTTCTTGATCTTGAAATAGACATGATGATGTAAAAGAGAGAAAATTGGATGAAAGTAGAGAAGGAAAAAATTAGGGTGAAGAGAAGAAGGAAAATTGGGATGAGCTAAGGTAGAAAAAAAATAGAATTTGGTTGGATTGTAGAGAAGAAAAAATGGTTTATTTATAGATGATGGAAGAAAATATAGCCGTTTCTAGCCGTTGGACAACGACTATTAATTTTTTTTTAAAATCTTGGACATACGACAGATTAAAAACCGTGAGAGAGCAAATATCATATGCACGATAAATTAAAAGCCGTGCGGAAATCAAATACTCCCGCACGGCAAACTAAAAGCCATTTACAAAGAAAAAAAAAGCACTAACGATAAACTGTTTGCCCTTTGTTTTTATTTCAATTCCATGCGGTAAATAGTTTGCTGTTTTTCTTTATTTTTTTTAAACAACAAATTATAAGCCGTATAGTAAAGATTTTCATCCACTCTATTATACGAACGAGTCCCTAATTGAATTTTGGATGAAAAAAAATTTCTCCCTATTCATAATAAAATCTAATTTAATCAAATTTAATTAGATCTTTCAATTTAAATAAAACTATTTAGCACCATGGTCCTTGTCCTAATAACAACAAACAAATAATCTAATTTTATTATTACTCTTTCTCATCTTGGGTCCTTCGGTCAACTATCTCTTTTAAGGTAAAATACAAATACTTTATTTAATCAAATTCAAAACCGCTGAAAAGAATTTACATTAGAATGAATCATTCGGATATTCTTAAGTTGAAAAAGGAATGCTTTTTATCGTTCTCCTCCTCCCATCATCAAAGAAAAGTCTTAGACTTACTTAACCCAATCAACGTGTGGGGACATTTTCTTCAAACAAACACGTATAAAGGGGCTTTGGAATCTTCATTAGTAAGTAACAAAGGGTATCTCAAGTGAAAAGATAGTAAAAAAATACTAATCCCTCGAATATTTAATCAGGGTTTTGAATTAACATACAACTGCCATTACAGAGTGGCAATCACAGAGCTTTTGTCTTAAAATTTGTTATTCATTTAATTTAATTGTAATTATAAAAATTTAGGGTTTTATGATTTAAATTTAAGTTTCTGTTTAAGAATCGATTTTGTTCATCTCTCTCTCTCTCTCTCAACTACTTTTCTCTCCCTAGAATAAACAAACTCTTCTTCTCCTACTTTCTCTATAGGGAATTTTTAGAGTTGTAAAAGGATTTGGAAGTGAGATTAATAGCAGAAAAGAAACCCAAACGGCTATAATTCCTATTCTCTCTAAAACTCTCTTGATATTTTATTATTTAGAGTAAGAGAGATATAGTGGGGGTCTATATAACAGAGATTTGAACACCTGAAGCTCTTGCTTTTAGGTTTTTTAGGTCAGATTGCGGTGTTGGGTGATACCCATTTTGTTGATCTGACCTAATTAGAAGAACAAGATTGGGTTTTTATCGAATTTGCAAAGAGAAAGGAAGGATTTTGTTAGGGATTTGGTGGTGGTAATGATGCCAGAAGGAGGAGGGTATTATTGTTCTAAAAAGACTGATGATATATGTGAAGATGTTTGTGGCCAGGTATGATGAGATGATTTTACAAAAAAAAAACAGATTCCCAAATTAAATTTTCTTTTGGATCTACTATTAATTTTCGAATTTGTTTTTTTTATTTCTTTTAGTTAGATGAATGTGAAATTAGGTCATTATAATTGTTTTTGTGATGTTCTAGTTGTAAACCTAATGAATGTCGATGAAATTTGTTAAGTTCTTTCCCAAATTCTATTGTAGATTTGCAAAAAAGATAAAAATAATTTACAAATTCTATTGTTTGAGTAGGCAGACTAGATTTTGATTTCAGATTTCTGGTATTCAAAAACCCAATTCTGTCATGAAATTTGCTATTGGAATGTCTTTTCTCTCATATGCTTTTTGTAGAGAAATAATAGAAACTCTTATAAACTGGTTTTAGTAGAATTCAGTAGACGTTATAAGTCTGTGTTTTGATGCTTGATTTCTATTTATTAGTATCATGTTATTAATTTTTCTCTTGCCGCTGACTTGCAGGAATCAACTCAAGCAGCTTTAAGCATGTCTAGACTACGGTGTATTATGCGAGGATTAGATATGAAGGCATATATTCTTCTGTTCATTATTGTTCCTACTTGCATCCTTGGTATGTATTTACATGGACAGAAGATTTCATATTTCTTACGACCTATATGGGAATCACCTCCTAAACCTTTCCATGACATGCCACACTATTATCATGAAAATGTGTCGATGGAGAATCTCTGCAAGCTTCATGGGTGGGGAATTCGTGAGTCTCCAAGGCGGGTTTTTGATGCAGTGTTGTTCAGTAATGAGGTTGACCTACTGCAAGTTCGGTGGAATGAGTTATACCCTTACATTACGCAGTTTGTTCTTTTGGAATCAAATTCAACGTTTACTGGTTTGCCAAAGCCGCTGGTGTTTGCTAGTCACAGAGATGAGTTCAAATTTATTGAGGATCGGCTCACTTATGGGACTGTTGGAGGAAGGTTTAGAAAAGGGGAGAACCCATTTGTTGAGGAAGCATATCAAAGAGTAGCACTTGACCAGCTTCTTAGAGTAGCAGGTATAATGGATGATGACTTGCTGATAATGTCGGATGTCGATGAGATACCAAGCAGACACACAATCAATCTCCTCAGATGGTGTGATGATATTCCTCCTATACTTCATCTCCGTCTCAATAACTATTTGTATTCTTTTGAGTTTCTCGTGGATAATAAGAGCTGGAGAGCTTCAGTTCATGTATATCAGTCAGGTAAAACAAGGTATGCACATTATCGACAGACAGACACTATCTTGTCAGATGCAGGATGGCATTGCAGCTTTTGCTTCCGCCGTATCAGTGAGTTCATCTTTAAGATGAAAGCTTATAGTCATTTCGATAGAGTCAGATTCTCCCGTTACTTGAACCCCAAAAGGGTTCAAGATGTGATCTGCAAGGGGGCTGACCTATTTGACATGCTTCCAGAGGAGTACACATTCAAGGATATAATTGGGAAATTGGGACCAATTCCACATTCATATTCAGCAGTTCATCTACCAGCATATGTTTTGAATAACTTCGATAAGTATAAATTTCTATTACCGGGAAATTGCAAAAGAGAAAGTGGCTAAGTCTCTTGCTGGCAGGTCTAGGTTTGCCTGGTTTGTAATGAGTTATTGGTACGCGAACTATTTGATCGCCGTGCCAAGAAGAGGATCCTGTTAAACAAGTAATGACTTTTGTGTGCATATGGATATGTTGTTTATCCAACTAATTTTTAGACATTCTTTAGAGAGAAAGTTGAGGGGAAGATGGATGAGTTCTTGAACTTCCATGGTAAAGCTTTTGTATATTGCCCTTGTTTCTTTTTTTAGGTCTTGGGTTCTTTCAAGGTGGTGATGTCATCCACTTTGTACAAGGATCATACTGTGGGATTTATAGCCGAGAGTTGCTGAGGAAAGCTTTCGCTTGTTGGCATGGCTTTCGATATACTCCAAATGCGAAAGGAAAAGAAAAACAATCCTGGTTGAAAATTTCTTAACCATTCTTTTGTCCGAGAATTTTGTTGTTTTTATGATTAACTTACTCATACATATTCAAACAGCAAAATGGGTCTCCACTCTTCACAACTGCCTTTGTACAATCTGGTTGATTTCATCTCCATTTCATTATAATGCTAATTTCATTATTGCTCCCTTCCATATTAAGATAGTTAAGCTTTTTTTTATTTATTTTTTCCATCTTGCTACATTTTTTGTGCTGCATTCATCTTCATTATTCAAACTGTAAACTTAAGTTTGTAGTATGTTGTGATAGATAATTGGTTATATTTTCAACTTCATCCATACCTTAGTGCAAGTTTGAATACATCTAAACTGGTAGATAGAGAGAGGGAGAGAGAGAGAGAGCCAGAGAGGTAATCTAGCTGGCCAGCCTTTTGTATTGTTTCTCTCTATAGAGTAAGAGATATGGACTGTTGAATGGAATTACTGGTCTTACGCAGTTACCTGCATTGTTTCAGTTTGTTTTGAAGTCGAAGTCTTTGTTAGGTTATTCTGATTTCAGTTTGTTTTGAAATCTAAGTCTTTGTTGGGTTATTCTGGTTTCAGCAGGTACCTCTACAGGAGAAGGAACATGTATGATTTAAATTCGGGTTGCTATGTGGACCAAATAAAAGTTCCTTTTAACCTGAAATCCACTAAACAAGAATAGTAGGTTGTGAAGTTTAGCTTTACTATCCAATCTGTAATCCAATTCGTCTTCTTCTGCATGAGATATGATTTTGATAGACAAAAGAAAGAATTTTGAAATGGGCTGCCTATTTAGGGGATGAGAAAGAAAGAAAGAAACAAAGACGTGTATAACATTATTGATGTGGGGAGTTGTCATGTGCTGTGATGGAATTTCTTTAATTGCTTTGTATCTCAGACTATTCAATTCCACACAACAAGAAAACAGAAGAAAAGATAACAACGAAAAGTATGATTCCTTTATTAGGGGTTTTTGAGTTGTCTTTGGGACCCCTCCCAAGTCTTGTCTTTAAAACCTCCCTTTCATTTGATCAGTAAATACATAATCAAATCACCACCTTAAACATTCAAAATTATTATTAATCAACTGTTGAGACGTGTATATGTCGGTTATATTGACCAGATTAACCGGTTTAAACAGTTGGAACCAATGCTACCAAATAACTCTTACCCGTTCTAGTTCATACCTATAAACTTCGATGCTATCTGCATAATTTCTCGTCTGTGAAGTAATCCCTACTTTAGCTTATGGAAGAAACAAGAGCATGTTTGGATGGTGAGGAAAAAATCCCGTTCCCAGATCCTAAACCTACAACCATGTGGTTTTTGAATTTCTTCGTATTTAAGGAATGATATTCCTGTTCTTCTATTACTATTTACCAACTGTATGTAATTATGGTTTCGGGGAAGTGATTTTATTCCCTCCGATTTAAGACCCTATATATGTATAGTAACAGTTTCCTGAATAGTTCGGAAAACTCGCACCTTTTATTAGTGTAAAGTGCAGCATATTCCTTCAAGATAATTTTCTTTACTTATTCAAGAATAAAACATCCCATGTTGATTGTCTGGGGTTGTACTTGCACCCTTTAATTTTTTTATTTCTTATTTTTAACATTGGAGCTGCAACGATCATGATATGTTAAGGTGGAGCCAAACACTTGTACTTGATTAAGTCACGGCAGTCCAAAGACCTAATGGTCAGCTGAAGACTGAAACTTGGTTTGGTATAATTAGGGTGATGAACATCACTTTCCAATTTCAGGTGTTTCTCGAGGAGAGCTTTAACAAGTATACCGAAACGTGCTTTCTGGAGAACCCAAGCAATCTTAAAAAGTTAGAACAGCCTTATTATTTCATTTTAGATCCTTGAACAACATTGATGTTAGATTGAATATTATGAAGATAACAATACATAAATAAAAACCTTTATCTTGATCGATTTTCAAAGGAGATTGTTGGATTACTTGGTGAATACTGATCAACAGTCTTTTCCTAACAAAAATTGTTTCAGGATACTCTGCACGACTTCGATAAATAGATGTGCGCGACCGACTCCTCTACTCTCAGGATGACCCACATCAAAATATGTCCGTCCTCAAGGCAATTACCAGAAGTTAATCACTATCCCAAGTCTCATCAACTTGCTTACGCGTCTTCATTTTTGGTTTAACATTTGTTTGATCTATTTGATTATTCTTCGAGTCATAATCCTCATCACCACCACTGTTTAAGTACTCATAACCAGCTTGCTCGGCCACAGTTGAATTGTCTTCTTCATCGCTATCTAACTCCCATGGTGCATCTTCTATATCACCTAATATATCCTCTGATTCAGAGTCTTCTTTTGATACTCTTCCTCTTGGTCTTATCCAACTAAGTTTTTTGTGAGTTTCGTTGTTCTCAGCTCCATAACTCATATCTTGTTTCCTGTTTTTCTTTCTTCCAGAACCCCAAGATTCCTCTTCCGAATCACCTGAATTATCCTCTGATTCAGATTCCTTTTCAGATACCTTTCTTCTTGGTTTTAACCCATCAGATGTTTTACAGCCTTCCCTGCTGTCAGCTGTGTAATTCACATTTTGTTTCCTGTTTAAAGTCTTTGATCCCTTGAAGTTGTCAACGGCCTCAGTAGAACCATCTTCACCACTGTCGAGATCATTATGATCCCATTCGTCATCTCCTGACGACCCAACATTGTTATCATCTTCTTCATCACTATCCCATTTACGTGTATCATGAGTCCTAGCCCTACTACTGCTACTACTATAACTGGCGTCCCAATCCCTTCTTCCACCTCCTTCTCCCTCATCTCCAGAATCTCCCCCACTCATTCTTCTGATCCTCCCCTCTGACTTTTCTCTATTCAAATATTTCATCCTAAAAGTCTCTTCTTTTTCTGCAGCCTCCTCGGCTTCCCACTCTTGTTCTGCAGCCTCCTCAATATCTGCTATAAATTTGTCGAGCTGCTTTTGTTCCTGTTCCTCAGCAAATGGGTCCTCATCTTCTCTGTTATCATGCTTGGCTACCGGTTGTTTGTCCCCATGGAAGACATATGGGGTTCCTTGTTTCTCGTCAATTGCACTAAAGAATGTTGAAGCTACCCTCTGAATGCTGGCCATGGCAACTGGGTCCTCAGGATTTACACCCTTACGCCGTAATTGCTGTTCAATCTTCTTTATGTTTAGTTTTTGAGATTCAAGAGCCTGCTCAAATCTTGCCTTAAACAATGCCTGAATATTTTCAAAAAAACAAAGAAGAAGAGTGTGTTTGTTGTCATTTACTTAGAGAATGGTTTCTTACGCAGAATTTCATATTTCAAGTATCTGATCATTTTCGGAAGAGAGGTAAAACAAACCGAGTATAAGAATAACTACCTTTCTTTTGGTAAGAGTGTTGACAGGTATCAACGTTTTTGGCTGCCGATAATTTCTCCCACGGAACATAATAATTGTTTTGACATCGTGTACATTAATAACAATACCACCACTCAATCTAGCAAGCATAGTGGCCATCTCTTTGATTCTTTCCTTTGGAAAGTTATCACAACAAACTTGCACGGTCTCGTGAAACTTCCAGTGGAGATGCATATTTTGAACAACACCTCCAAATACTCCACGTACACCAACTGGTACATAATTTCTATTTCTAAAACCAATCTTCTTATACGCCTGAAGCTGCTCTGGTGTCAACAGTTCTGGGTCATGTCTAGGAGGTGGTAGCTCCGGTAACTCATACTTCTTGAGTCTTTGCTGGAGCAATGACACCTTCTTTTTAGCCTTCATTCACAGACAACAAACATTCCATGAAAATCCCAGCTAAATTTTCAGATCGAAGCGTTTCAACGTGTTATAGAGTGTAACTGGTGTTAAATGAAATTAAGCAGTTCATGACAATCCAATCCAGGAACAACAGCATAAAATACAAGAAGCATTCAAGTTTTGTGTCAAAATCCTACTTCAAACTGCACCTAAAGATAACACCAATCAAACAATAAACGGAACTACCAAGGACAAGGT
This sequence comes from Papaver californicum, assembly GCA_023531435.1. Classification (NCBI taxonomy): domain Eukaryota; kingdom Viridiplantae; phylum Streptophyta; class Magnoliopsida; order Ranunculales; family Papaveraceae; genus Papaver; species Papaver californicum. The sequence goes on from JAJJMC010005141.1 coordinate 4,578,879, forward strand.
ATATATAGGCATTATTAAATGACTGAGATATTCACAAACATTTCTCCGGTGGCATTATCATATAAATGACGTGAACATTGCACACAACTTTCGGATTTTGTTTTTGCTAAATCATTAAAATTTTATTAACCAAACGATTTAACCCAACTACAACCAAAATTTTCACAGACAGCCAACAGGCAATCTGAAACTAACTAACAAAAACGAAAATATTTCTCACTCGGCCATTCCAATCTATACATAAAAGCAGGTCTAGAATAATACTGCAGCACTTGTCCCTTATTCAAACCTGCACCTTTCTTTGCCAAAATGTCTGCAGAAAAGTTATAAATTCTGTGAAGAAGACTGTTTATATTATACCACACCTAGTCTGGATAATCCATGGAAGTCTTCCAGAAGCGCAGGCACTGATTACTGCTTTTGAATCAGACTGCAACCATTCCCAACTTTCCAAATTATTAATTGTGGGCTCTTAGCTCCTTACTCTAAAATTTGTTATTCTACTTAATCACTGAAATAGTTCAACTTCTACAGTAAAATTGTATTACTATAACCCCAAATTTCGACACACACACAAAAGTAAGAATCATAATGAAAACAAGAAATGAACAGAGAACATACTCTACGAAGATTCCAAATGAGTCTTTCCTCTTCAGTCATTAATTTCTTTCGTAAATTCCGCGCTCGGCGGATCTCCCTCTGTGTTTTCCCTACATCTCTCCTCATCAAACTTTCAACTTTACTCCTCATTCCACGCCCTCTTGATGATGTTGACATCGTTCGGTTTCCATTAAAACAAGAACAAAACTTCGTTGGAGACAAGAAATGATCCGTGGTGGTACTTAATCTAGATGATGATTCAATCACAATACTAGCCAGTAATCTTGGACAAACATTTCTTAGGGTTTTAGATACTGCCCACATCGTCTACCACATCAAATTTGAGGTTTTGATAAACCAGGAGGAGGAAGTGGAGGCGAATTAGTTCTTCATTTTCTATAGGTTCAGGGTTTCTCTATGGTTTTCATCAGGGTTTTTCGTTTTGATATGCACCCCTCCGGAGCAGATATACTGGATTTACCTCCCTCAAAAAGGGATCATTTGGGGGCTACAGTGATTTAATTTGGGGATATCAGTAGGACGAAATAGGGTCACACTGAAGTAGTTTATGGTTACGTTTGCCCTGGTATTTCTACAAATGCCCAATTTATCCATGTTGAAATGCCCAATTTGTCCATGTTGATATGAGATTATTTGATTCATAGGCCGTGGGTTATAACTCCAAAGGTATATAATTCTAAAGGTGTCACTATTTATTTACAAAGAACCTATTAAAACAAGACTAACACAAAAATCCCATTTAACATAATATGTCTAAAGTAACCTTTTAGTTTAAATCATTTTATGAAAATAAAAAATCAATCCTACCATATTTAAATTTTTCTAACGATTTTAATACAAAATTAATAAAAACTTAAATCTCTTTTCTCTTCTCACCAACACCTTACCACCACTGCCACCACCACCACCACACCATCAACCAATACCACCACACCACAAACCAACACCAACACCACCCACAACCATCACCACCAATTAGAATCCCCACCTTACCACTACCAGCAGCAACACAACCACCAATTAGCAGCACCACCATCCAACGCCACCACCACCAGCAGTAACATAACCACCAATTAGCAGGACCACCAACCATCACCACCAACGAGCACCACCAGTAGCAACCTTAACCAACACCAACCACTACCACCGCCACCAACTACCACCAATTACCAATGACCACCACTTCCAATACCATCGCCACCACCAATACCCAACACCACTCACCACCACAAACCAGCAAACACCACCACCGACCAATACTATCATCAACAGCACCACCATAAACAAACAACACCACCATAAAAAACTTACCATATCGCTAAAACATTAGTTTCAACGATAAAAATTAGGCAGAAAAATGATGAAACCAAATTTGGTTTCAACATAAAATTGCCATTTCACCAACACAACTTCAATGAAGAAACCAAATGCACCAAACTGAATAAACTAGGAAAAAATTAGCTGAAACCAAATTTGGTTTCAACATAAATGTATTGTTCCACCTAGGGATGTCAATGGGTCCGGGTCCTCTCGGGTACCACTGGACCCGGACCCTACTTATAATAGTCGGGTCCGGTTCCTAATTTAGTCGACCCGGAACCGGACTCGACTAAAAACCTAAATACCCACCGGGTCCGGGTATTTAATGGGTCTTCTAAAATCAACTATAATTTTTTTTAAAATTCATTATATTGGTTTGAAACGAATAATTTTTCATATAACGTTATTGTTACTTGTATGTAAATGTTCTAATTAAAGATTAAATTTAAGAAAATAAATGAAAATTGAAAAAATTTCCAAGCAAAACTAAACGAAGTGTTTGAATTTTAGGTAAAATTAACAAACAAATGACAAATATTCGGGTACCCGGCGGGTAATACCCATTAGGACCCGTTAAGATTTCGGGTGCAATCAGGTCATACCCGTCGGGTCCTAAGTTGCTAATGGATCCAATTTTAGGACCCAGACCCGAACCCAATTCACCCGATTCCGGTTCTGGGTAATAGGTACCCATTGACAGCCCTAGTTTCACCACTAAAACTTTGGTTTCACGATAAAAAATAGGCAAAAATCACATAAATAAACCAAATTTGGTTTCAACAAAAACATTAGTTTCAACGTTGTATATTTTTGTAAAATTTGATGAAACCAAATTGGTTTCATCATTTTTTTGACATTTCACCAACACAAACATTGGTTTCATTATTTTTCTGACATTTCACCAACACAAAAATAGGTTTCAAGGTTGTTTTGTTTTTGTAAAATTTGATGAAACCAAATTTGGGTTCATCTTTTTTTTTGACATTTCACCAACACAAACATTGGTTTCAATTTTTGTTTAGTTTTTGTAAAATTTGATGAAACCAAATTTGGTTTTACCATTTTTATGACATTTCACCAACACAAAACCCTAATTTCCACAATGATGATGTATCATTATTTTTTGATGATGATTTTTGACGATGATGATCTGGAGATGCTGGCAATATTTGTATAGGATAGAAGGAGGAGGAGGAGGTGTTGTTGGTGGAAGATCTGGACATGTAGTTGTAGGGGAGAAAAAATAAGGAGGAGGAGGCGATGGGGAAGAGGAGGTGTATTGATGCAAAATCAGGACATAGAAAAATAAGGAGGCACTGGTGGTGTTAGTGGAGGAGACAAAGGTACTGTTAGTGGCGAATATGGGTGGCGGAGCTACTGTTGGTGAACATGAAAGTAAAATAAAAAGAGAATGAGGTGTTGGTGGAGGAGACGGAAGTGTTGTTGCTGCCGATCTGTCTTTTCTCACCGGTTTGGTGGCGGCGAAGCTACTGTTGCTGGTGGGGAGGAGGAGGCGGAAGAATGAAAAAATGAAATAAGAAGAAAAAGAAAAAGAAAAAAGAAGAAGAAGAACCCGATGGTTGAGAGGGAAGGGCAGGAGTGATATTTTAAAAAGTAATAAAAATTAAATTTAAACAATATAAATGGAAATGAGGTTTAGGTCTCATTTTTATTTCAAATGGTTTTTATTTAAAATAATAATATGGGAGGAATTTTTGTACACCAAATTTGTTCACCTTGGTGTTTTACTACTTATTATGTTTGGTTTATTGAATATGAAAATATGCGATCATTTTCAATGTATATGTACTCACTTTGTCCCAGCATATTTCAGCAAAACGAATAAGTGATAGTATCTCACCGGGACGGAGGGAGTATATTTTTTTTTGACAAGAAGAAAATTTATTAATTATGATAAACTAGTATTATATACATATTTAGGTTCCAAGCTGCTCGGAATTACGACGGACGAACAAACCATCCTATTCCATCAAAGTTATTTTTTCTTACACTTATACACCTATTAATTATACAATCATCCTTCCTGTGAGGAAGTAGCTTTTGTTTTTAAAGGAAATTCACTACATGGAAATTATCATTCTCGAATATAACCTTCTTATATTGAAGCCGATTTTCCTATTGCATGGCATGTAAGAATCCCAACGCTTCTGCTTGAGTTATGTTTATGGCATGTTAGATGAATCCCATGGCTTTCACGAATTACCCTGCATGATCTCGAACTAGAATGGCAATTACAACGATAATATGATTAGGCAACATAAAAGCTTCAATGTTAATTTTAAAGTAACCCTCTGGCGGTGGTTGTCAATGAGGTAGAATAATAGACTGTCTCTGTAAAACAACATTAGTAGAATCAATTTCGAAATGGAGATGTTGCCAATGACAATATTGCTTAATATACCTAATTATGAAAGGTGGATTTGGGTTACTATGCTGGAAGATATCATATCTATGTTTCCATAAAGCTTATATGATGTATGCAATGTGATGTATGCTATCATGATGCTGGAACTGGATGCAATTTTTTTTTGTCTTCCCATGTGATAATCTAGCCTCGAACAGTAGTATACCTACTAGTCTTATTGACCAGGTGAGGAGCAAATGCAAACAAGATTGAATGAGCTACCTAACATTGCAGAAAAAAAAGAGTTTTCGGCTTTGGATCTTAACGACACAATGGATAAAATTAAACTTGCCGAAAGCGAAGCCTGAAAATTCTTGTTCGAACCGGAAGAATGTTACGTAGAAGCTTCCAAAGAAAATGATAAGATTATATGAAATCTTTAATTTCCATAGTTGCAACCAAACTGTGGGTAAAATTGCCATATGTAGTAGTTGATTAGGCTGGAAGCCATAGCTAACGAGTTATCAGCTGATCCGTAGTGAAATTTCTGGTGAAGGTTAGAGGCCAAACCAACTTATCTTTCCTTGTCGTATTTAGTGGGATAACGAGAATTTTTTGTACTCGATCTGGAGTACACAATTGTTGAAGAAGATCCATTTTCCAAGATTGGTAGTCGTCATCTATTAATTCAACTACATATTAATAATCATTCAAATTCATCTCTTATGGTTGTAAAGTTGGGCCATATGATTTGGGAATCCACTGATGTCTCCAAATATTTATGTTTTCACCATCACCCACTTGCCAGATAGAAAGTCGTTGTAGCTGTTGCAATCCATGAAAAATGCTTTGCTATATCCACGAAGTTCGGGGTTTGATAGTATTGGTTTGCAAGTCTTGATAAGGAAGATATTTGCTCTGCAGTAGATTAGCCCAAACTGAATCTTGATTATGTAATAATTTCCATGACATTTTCGTTATGAGTGTATAACTATAAGCGACTAAGTTTTTAAAGCCCAAACTTCCATATATTTTTGGAAGATATAAGCTTAGTCAATTCTTGTAGTGTTTGGATTGTGTTGAAGCATTGTGATTCAACCAGCAATTTTGTTGAACTTTGTCCAGACCATAGATAGGATACTGGGGAAGTTTTAAGCAGTGCATCGGATAAAGAGGCATGGTCCCTAATACACTCAGAAGTTGAGTACTCCTAGTTTCTTGAGAGAGCATTGTTCCTTCCCAGATACACTCAGAATTTGAGTACTCCTAGCTACTTGAGAGAGCATTCTTCCTTCCCGCCTGTCACGCGGGTGACCCGGGTTCGTTCCCCGGCAGCGGCGCCAAAAACTTGATGTGATTTTAATTATTACCGCAAGAGCACGACTGTCGATGAGACAATATGCAAGCACAGTTCGTTCCATAGGGATTTCAAAATTGTAATTTCTAGTTTTTAATAAAGTAATGTGCTAATAACAAAATGAATGATTTTTAATGAATAAATTAAATAAATAAAAAGATAAAATAACTATACAAGTTAATTAACCAAGACAATAAAAGTCTAGGGTTTTAGATGCAATTACTTTTGATGTTTGTAAAACTAACAATTTAATATCTTAAACACTCTCTCTTAAATACTCAAGGAAGTTTTGAACCCAATCTCATGCCTCATAAGGTATAACGTTTTTAAATTACTATTAGGACTTAAGTCGTTAGGTAAAAATATAACTCTCCTTTGCTTATTAAATATCAGTAGTTGAAAACTACCAGGACAATTAAAATGAAGCTTTATAAGAAGAGAAAATTATTAGTCAATAATAACACTAGTAGAGAATAAATATGCTAAAGAAATAAATTATTAAATATTACCCATTGAAAATAACTTCATCCTCTACCCTAGAAAAGACTTTAGCTACTCATGGAGAAAACGAATAGAAGAAGGAATTGTTTTATTCATGATTTTATAAGAGAATCAAAATAAATCACAGACCATTTCCGTGGCAGAGAGATTAGAAATTTTTAATAAATAAACGACTCCTTTATACAAAAGTTGAAGAAGCACAAATCCTTGCTGTCTTAATATCCAGAATCTGTCGCTGTTGCTGTTCACCAAAACGTTTCCATAGGTATTGAATTTGAATGAAAACGCAACACTATCTCCGACTGTTGTTGGCAGTCTTCTTCTTCTTCTTCTCGCTGAGTTGTAGCAATGGCGGAAAATTTTCTCTAACTTTTTTTTCTCGGTTTCTGGCGAGAGCCAGCCTCCCTTATCTTCTTCCTCTCTTTATTTATTTATATTACATCATTCCCATATCATCAAATCTTCTCATTCAATGAGAAAATTATCGGTAGATCAAGAACAACTCTCGGTATTATTTTCTTGCTCGAAATATCTCTTGATCCTGATTTTATTTCTTTATGGTTCTGGGTGTTTCTATTGTTTTCCTAACCAGGATCAAGTATGGTAGGAATGAAATTAAGTGAAATAGGGAAGAAACTCCCGTGATTCATGTGAAACATTTTCTAACATGTTTTTAAAACCGATAATATTCCTGCCGAGATTTTGATTGATCTTCAAGTCTCCATCCAAAGATAAACTCTTGTTTTTGAAGACAAGGTAATATTCTTACCTTGATAGGGCATTTGGTTCAAGATTTTCAAAGCCAATTGGATTATGGGGTAATCCAATTCCTAGAATTGAATTCCAAAAAATGGATTTCTTAATCAAAAAAATAGTCTTTGGTTGGGAGAATTGAATTACATGGTAATCCAAATATATAATATCTCATAAATACCCTTATTTTTTGAAATTCTAATACCTATACTTAACTAATTCAAAATTTTAAAATTCAAAATTAGACACTTCTCAAGATATATACAAACACTAACCGAAGTTGAACACTGTAAATTTTTACCAAAAACTTCTACATGATGATGATAATTATTACATATGTCTACAAATCCAATGTAATCACTACTCCTTTACTACCACAGGCAACAACAACAACAAAGAAAACATACCAAGGGCGCCAAGCTTGATGTTACTTTCCTTTTTTCTGGCATCCCTATCTTCACCCACCTCCTTTACCACCTTCTGTGCCAAATCCCCAAACACCACAACAGGGATATCTCTTTGTGAGATTTCAACTTCTTTATCTCCTTCCTCATCATCATCTTCAGGTAATTCAATCGCGTCCTGATCTGCAACAACCTTCCTCCCACCATCTGGTGTATGGATGACACTAGATTGTGATTCAAATCATGCGCTTATAAATCCCAGTCTTTTAGTACTATTATCTTGCGCTGCAGGTGCTAACTGTCTCTCCAAGTTAGCCATTTCATCTTCGGGGACTCCAGCACATTTGAGTATGTCCACAGTTTCCTCAAGGTTTAACCTTGAATCCTTCTGTATTATATTCTCTGGGAGAATGAAATGAGTCTGCAGGTGAAAGATGAAAGTCAGAAGACTAAGTACACAAAACTGAAGAGAAACAATAGATAGACCAACATTGAAAGAAAAGAAACGAAGCCAAGACATGTGCCATAAAAACTTACATATAGGTGGAAGAAGCCACAAGACTCACAACCATTCAATATTATTTAATTAATGTGGATGCAGTACTAACCTGGTTGTAACTAGCAGAAACACTCCTCTTTATTCGAAGCATTTCTGGAAGTATCTTCAAAATCATGCCATCTACTCCAGAAATTATTGTCTGATCGTGGAACAACAAACTATGATGAGAAAATGTATATAGCACGAGTACGATCAATTTCTCCCAAACTCTTCTCAAGGTCTGCATATTTCATGCACATAGTCTTGACTTCCATAGTTGCAACCACATAGCAAAACATAGTTCATTTCTACACCTATATATATGATTCAAAATATCCAGGGTTTGATATATTCAAGCACTTCGTGGTACGAAAATAAAATGAATTGCAAATTTTGCAAGGTAAATCACTTATTAATAGAACCAAACCAAAGATGCATATCATTTACTTTTACTTAGGAATTATATCTTATATATATGCACAAATAATAATTCATACTTCCTATTAAGTGCATGGCATAGTCATTTGCACAAGATCTTTCTCATTAGTTGTGAAACGGAAGTTAAATGATATTAGCTAAAAGTATAATGATGTCTCTAAATACTTACATTAACGTTTTCACAGAAGTATTGAACACAAAGTGAAAGCATGGAAAAGTATCAATGACGCCTTTTCTCTTCCTGAACTTTGTAAATCTTTTTGCCTGCGCTGGCGTGATACCATGTAGAATGAAACATTCAAGCATAAGATTCCATAGTTATTAATCAAGAGAAAGATAAAATAAAAAATAATTAATATATGCAATCTGATGACAAATAATATCCAATTGTTCAAATTACTATTTCCGTTGAAAGAGGAAGGGAAATGGACTTGAAGATTTCAAGTAATAATTTTCATCCTACTCATCAATGATGTTGATTAAAAACAAGTAATTTGGTAAAGTACCGCATCTTCTAATGCCACAAACTTTCAAATATGAAATTCGAGTTGGACTAGTTGATATATATAAATTTAAAGTGGGATTTACTGCAATCTAAACTGAACAGTTAGATTTTTTCTTCGTCGATTTGATGCACATGGACATTAGTATCTAATAGGAACTAATGCCATCTCACATGTGTATCCATGGGAGAAAGTAATCATAAATGTAAATATCTTCATATTTTGAAATAGCTAAATGAAGTATGAAGTTAAGGAACCAAGCAAATAAAACTATATTCTAAGAGATGTGTTCCAGTTCACCAACTCCATTTGTTAATAATGGCGATAAAAAATGATCAAAATGATAAGAACCTGCCACTGACGCTTCATTGTTTCATATTCTTCTATTCTAACTGAAGCTAGATATTCCCTCTCAGCATACGTCGAATCATAACCATAGTAACCCAATAAGAATTTCCAGGCCTGTAACCATCACACACATCAGATTTATTATATATATACCAAGGATAAAAGAATCAGAGAAAGAAAATTCACAATCACGCTTCTATTTTCGAGCGGGGAAGTATCAAGTCAAAACACTTTCTTACCCCAGACCAAATCCCACAACAAAGTCACGCCATTTTTACCACCACCTACACATGAGCCATCAGGTGAAACAACCAGAGTAAGTTAGACTTCTCATAAGCATTTCCACAACCAAGTACAGTGGCAAATAATATACAATCACAACAAGTTATTATTTCCTTGTCTTGTTTTCTAAAGATGCCAAGTTCCAAGACCAAATGCCATAACACTATGAAGGACTATATATATAACTACATATAATAGCTGCAATGACCATACATTGACTGTTTTGTGGAAGGAGGTGTTGAACCACCTATTACAACAACAAAAAGGCAAAGTGATTATACATGTAAGAGAGGAACCACATATTGACCAAGATCATGGAGTTCAAGCATCTTACCATCAAGCTCCACCCAAATATTCTTCAACTGATATTCTGCAATTATAAGAGACATCCTAGCTTTATAAAATCCATTAATTAATCTTCAACTGCCACTGACTACTCAGCTTATCTACATTATCCTCGAGCTTATTTTGTTCATATTTCCATCGCTAGCTATAAATCTGAAAATCATCAATGTGAGGCAGTAAGTTTCAAGATAACAACAGACATAAAGGAAAACCCACAACTTCAAAAATGCAATCAAACTCAAGGATATCTGAAACCCTAGAATCTAAATCTACTCAGATTGAAGACTACAAACACCAACCAAAAAATCTAAATCTTCAAGAACATCTCAAGATTCTCAAACCCTAGAAAATCCTAAAACGAACAGTTTTAACAATAATCAAGCATGAAATGATTATTCATTTGGATCTAGTTAGAGATTTTGACAAAATCCCTGAAAATAAAAACATTAAAAAAACATGGATTGAACAAAAAATAAATTGAAATGAAATAAGAAGTACTGACGGTAATCTTTTCCCAACATGTACCTCTTATTGTAATATCATTATTTAATTCCACTATTATTCTTTGCTGATCGTCAAGAGAGAATTTAATCCATGCCAAATCCCCAATCTCTCTCGTTTCTCCTCTCATGACAATTTTGACATTTCACGGGAATGACCCCTCGATTCCACTGGAAAGTGATTCTTTTCCACCCTCTAACTAATGCAATTGAAATAAAATGTTTGGGAGGAATTGGATTCCGTTAGAATCCGATTCTGCATTTGAAAATGATGTTTGGTTCAAGGAATTGGGCCGATTCCCTCGGAATTGAATTCCTGGGCCTTGTATTCCATGAACCAAACACGCTATAAATGCTTACAGATCTCGCAAAATACTCATTGACAACTTCGCCGATTTTGAGAAGAAGAAATTTCGGCCAAAAAAATATATTTTGAATTTGAAATGTAAGTGGGTGTCCTTATCCAACTTGTGGGTGCCTTTATCAATTCTCCTAGGTGTCTTTAACACTTTTTCTGGGTGCTTTTAACACTTTTAAGCCATCTTCACTACAAATGTTTATTCTTCAAAAATACCTAAAAACATAATAAAATAATAATATTAGTACAAAAATGAGTCCCAACAAATAAGTTGGTAAAAATGTATAAATTATGCGCTTATCACTTAACATATATTTTATAGATAAAAAATAAACAATTTTATGTCCTAGAATGAGACATAAGTAGAGGTAGGCCCAAATATTTCTCCTTGGACTATGGTTTTCATTTGAAGTGTATGAGTATATTTCTTCTCGGCAAGTAGTGAATAATTTTTCTATATTTTTATTTTGTTGTTTTTTTCTCAAACATGAAAAACATCTTAGAAACAAAAAACATAAGATAAAAAACATATCTGAATACAACCATTCATGGAGTTTCTTTTTCTACCAAACTAACTTAAGATTCGGTTAAATTTTTTTTTTACTCAGACAAAATTAAAGTTTCAATTTTTATCTTTTTTTTTGATCCAACCAAACCTAGTTGTATGTTTTTTTTTGCCCTATTTGAAACTAGTTTGTTTATTCGGTCTCTTTTCATTTGACCTAGCCGGACATGAGTTTTTTTTCTTTATTTTTTTAATGAAAGACATGTTTATAATAATATTTCCTTTGTTCCAAAAATATTAATCATTTTCCTCTTTATATTTTTGTCCCACGATAGATTATCCTTTTCATTTCATTGTTATTTTTTCAAATAAATCCTTTCTAATAGCTAGTGTTGTTAAAATTTTCTTCAAGAAATAAAGATTTTGGTCGTTATCTTTATACTCGTTTCATAGATCTTATAAAAATATTCCCAATAGTACAAATTCATAAATATCCGTCTTTTAGTTTGTGAGATATGTCAATTTGAAGTTTTAACACATAAGAGTAGATAAGGAAGAAATACTAAAAAAATGATTCTTTCTCATGCTTACCTAAAAAATCGTGCAAATACCAATACGATCAATTTTTTTGGGACAAAGAGAGCAGTAAATTACACTGCATAATTGATGTCGAACTATTCTAAGTAGGGTTGCACATCGTCCGATCGACTCGGTTTTTAGCCAAAACTGGCCACTAAGCTGACCATATACCAGTTTTCAATAATAAAACCATAACCGAGCTGACCAATTCTTTGTTCCAACAAAAGTCCAGTTGGATTTTTTTTCATTTTAAACGAATCTAATTGACGCACGTCTTAAGTGCAAAAAATTACTTTAGATGTTTTCCACAAACACTAACAAGTAGTATAACAGTAGTAAGGATCGTTCCCGCAATGAGATGTGTAATTTTTATTTGCTTTCAACTTCTTATGTAACCAAGTGGAATTGCAATAAATTAAACTAAAGTAAATAATGTAAATGAAAATAAAGATTATCAGAGGGAAGAAAATACTGGTTCAAGGTTTCATTTTCCATTACCAAACATTCTCGTTAATGGATTTAAATTAACGTTCAATCCTTCTCTTATCAATAACCCTATAGCATCCTATCGCAGGTTCACCTTTGGAAAAACTCTTTGAATCCTCAAAGGAGAAAGAACCACTCTTTGAATTCATCTCAATAAATAAATTGGCGCAAGAGCCACTCAAGTTTAACCTAATGAAAGCAATGTTCTTCGTGAGTTAAGGTTATTCTACGCAATCCGGCACATAAGCCACACAGATTTAACTTAGGTTAAGCTTCTACATATAATCGCATGACAACATCCCGTCATTGATAACTATGTTGTGCTACTTGTGATTAGAGTTCTTTGACATTTCCAGATCTCAAATCCTAGTATAGCTTTAGATATTAACACATGATCATTCAATTTGCAAATCAAAAGAAAAAGTTTTCAATCATACATGGCGATATAAACAATAGAACATAAACTATAAAAAAGATCACCAACATTAAAACTAATCAACCAAATTGATTTACATGTCTAGGACTTCCAACTACATCCCCAACCAATATAACAAAGTTACCTACTCATGGATTTGCTAAACTCATTTAAAATACACAAAGAAGAAGAATGGTGTTCCCTAAGAGGAAAACCCTATGTTTTTGATGTAGAAGATGTGATATGAGAGGTACAAGATAATACAATACTTAAAAGAAGTCTTGTTTGAGCCATAGATGTCTTCTTTATAGTCTTCAATGCTTGGTCCTCAAGTATCCTCTTTTTCTAACATCTAGAATCCTTTTGGAACCGTGTTTTCCTTTCTTTAGAAGCCCAAACGCGTGCCAAACTATCCCAGCTACGGTTGGGTTCGAGTCCCATGAACCCAACCGTAAATCTTCCTTGACACTTTTTTGTATTGTGTCATTTGGGCCATAATTATCTCTTCCGTTGTCCGGTTGACCTCATTCTTTTTGGGTTGGCTTCGTTTACTCGTCCCTTACAAGATGGTAATGACCAAATATTCATACTTATTTAACTCAATTTACGGTTAGGTTTGATAGCCTAGACCCAACTGTAAATGACTTTGGAATCCTTGTTTCAACACTTCAATGTACTCTCTTTCTCTTCTTAGCTCTTTTCAAAACCATTTCTATTGATTTCGGATGATTCAACTAATGAAACAAATAAAATAGAAAACAAGAGTAATACCAAGTAATTTGCAATAATTATAGCTAAAACAAGAATGGATTTGACACTAAAAACTTATAAATTAAGCACTTATCAAATTCCCCCATACTTAGTTTTGCCTAGTACTCGAGCGAACTACCTCTTAAACTAACCCGACTCACTTTCACGGGAATCACGGTTACACTTAGCATGTGCCACAAGCCTTTAAACCCTTAGTTGTCCTTAGAGGACGAGTGCTAAGTGCTTAGTTCACATGCTTCTAGTGTCAAATCCATACTTGTTTTAGTTATAATTCTTGCATATTAATTTTTATTACTCTTTTTTTATATCTTATGTGTCATAATAGGTGAATCATCCAAAAAGGAGTCACAAAGTGCTAAAAGGAGCAAGGAATTGAAGTCTACCATTGGAAAAGGGAAAAAGACCAAATTCAACTCATTCATATCCAGGAGTTCCTAATCTATCTTGATGAGAATGGAAAGAAGAAGAAAACTAAAAAAAAAAAGGTAATTCCGAGTTCGGACGAAGAAGTTATGGACAAAACAACCAAAGCAAGAAAATATCATCTACAACATAACAGTCGGCAGGGTTCCCAACTATGCGACTGAGATACTTTTTCGGATAGAAAACTTGGATTTTTAAGCTCTAAAGTCGGCATGGTTCATTTGGAACTGACCATGCCGACTGGAGCAAGTTTTGGGACAGAGAATTGGAGCCATTTTGGTCCTAAAGTCAGCACAGTTCATATGAATCAACCATGCCGACTGTGGCAAACTTATAGGGTCCGTTTTGAAGTGTTTTTAACTTCCAAATCAAAGAAATTAATTTCCAATATGATTCCAAAACCTAGAAGGAGAGGAGACTTGAGGACAAAACATTGAAGGCTGTAAAAGAAGACATCTAAGGCTCAAACAACATCTTTTAAGTAATCTCTATACAATTCTACCTCTCATATCACAACTTCTACACCTTAAACCTATGGTTTATCCCTTTAGATGGAAACCACCATTCTTCTTCATCCTTTTCTTCCTTGTAATATGAGTAGCTAATTTTTTTTTAGATTAAGGATGAATTCAATGTTCTAGGCGTAAATCTTTATTAGTTGTACAAGTTTATTCAGAGTTTTAATCATTGTCGCTTGTATTTACTATATCGAAGGTTTATAAGTGATTCTTAGATTGTTTGGAGTGCATACTATCTAATGTTTATTCAATTCCTAGTAGATAGTTATGATATCCGTGTAATTGTTGAATAACTCGCTACACAAGTTGATAACGTGAAACCTTGCAGAGGGATTCTGTAGAGCAATTGCCTGTGAAGACAATACTAGTAAGCAGGACCTTGTGCTAAGAGTTCTGATGCTAGGATCAACCTAAATTCACAAACCCTAATGTATTCGGTTGGATTACACCTTGAGTGCGCTACTACTTGGTGGCTCAGTTGGATAAAATCTGGTGCTCGAGCGCTTTGGCATTCAATGATGGTCGATTTTCAGCCAAGCAAAATTATTTCAAGTCTTTTCACTTCACAATTATAAGTAAGAGTATAATAATAAGAAAAGTTCGATCCACAAGGAGGTATGACTTGTTAATTAACTTCTGATTACTTATGTAACTGGGGGGGATTTATGATGATTCTAAATAATTCAAACTAAAATAATAGCAGAAAATAAATTAAGATTGTAAACAATATGTGAGAATACTGGTTAGAGGTTTCATCTTCTGTTATCAAACATGTTATCAACCAAATCAGACTCAATATTCAACTTTTCTCAATATCAATAACCCTAAAGCAGCCTATCGTAGGTCTACTCCGGCAAAACTTCTTTTATCATCAAAGGTGCAAGAGCCACTATTTGAATCATTTTCATTAGATAACTTGGCGCAAGAGCCACTCAAGTTTAACCCGATAAAAGCAATTATATTTGTGAGTTGAGGTTATTTTAAGCAATCCGGCGCAAGAGCCACTCAGATTTAACCTAGGTCACTCTTCTACACATAATCTCATGGCAACATCCTGTCGTTAGAAATTATGCTATGCTACTAGTAACAAGGGTCTTTTGACAATTTCGGATCTCAAACAATAGTTTAGCTATAGATATGAATTTACGATTGTCTAATTTGCAACTTAAACACGCAATAATTCAATCATACATGGCGTTATAATTAGTACATAAGCGATATTAAAAAAAATATGAATACTAAGAATGAATGCTTTAATCAATAATCATGTTCTAGACTTCGGACTATATCTCTAGCCAATGAGAATAGCTTAGCTCATTGCTAAAAACCCATGAAAAAATAATAAGAAGAAAATAAAATCAAACCCTAGGTTGTAGAAAAATATCCAACTCCAAAGCTTCTTTTTTTCTCTTCTTGTGTGTAAAAATTGTGATAAAAGATATCCAATAGAAATGAAATCCTCTTTTAAATAGGGTTTAAAAAGTAGGAAAGCACGTGCGTCGAATCCGGGTCGAAATAGGTCGCCAACTTGCTAAATACCAGCCAAAGTCGTCCAAAACAAACTTACACAGCTAATGGGTCACGTACACATTAAGAGGCCCAGTCCAAATCCGAATGTAATGTTTAAATTGGCATGTCAGTTTCATGAAACTGACAGGCAAAAGCTTATTTTCTTTACCTCAATTCTACGGCCAGGTCTGAACTCATCCGTAACTTCACCTGAGTTTTTCTTCCTCTTTTCACTTAATTTCTACGGCTAGGTGTTGCTGGACGTAGGTGGTCCTGTGATTTTATTGTTTTTGCCTTCCAATTCTACGCCTAGGTAAAACCTAGACGTAAGCTCTTCTGTCATCTTGTCAACTTCTTTTCTTCTCGCAGCAACAGAAATTGTTTCCTTGTTTCAAACTCGAACCATACTCCTGCTTGAACTCGAACCTCTGCCAGTCTCTTCACTCGAGCCAACAACTAACAACCACCATCACTCACACTCACTCAACTGCCGTTACCACAGACTCTTCTTCTCAACTTCACCCTTTAGTTCAAACATCACCGAAGCCATTAATATTCCATCGCAGACTCCACCACAAATCCACCAACCATCACTGTCATGATTAATCCAACCATCTCTGCCATGTGAATCACCGTCAGCAATCCATACTACCAACTCAAACCAGCCACTGCCATCATCTTCATCACAGCACCATCAACCCATCGAGTTTTCTTTTCATCTGCTATTTACCATTTCACTGCCGGAAACTTGAACTCCATTTAAAAACGCAACAGCGACATCTACACAGATTCAAACTCCACCAAAGTTCCGAGTTTACCTTCATCAACCAAACTCATTGCTAATATCAATCTCGATCACCATCATCACGTCTGTCTTGGTCGTGAGACGAATTCAAACAAAACCCATCTTTCACATCCACATCCAATAGCATCTTCTTGATTGAATTCGAACCCATCTCTCTGCCTATTATTCTCGCGGCCATGATTGAACACAGCTCCACCATCATCGATCATGCACCATTATTCCATTAGCTAAAACTGTATTTCAACCACAACCCATGTTCTAACACCTTTAATAACTCAGTGCAACCACTTAAGCTCGAGAATCAGGTTCATCATTGCCAACACGATCATCACGATCAATCACAGACAATCCACAGAGATAACCTAGTTTCTCTATTCGCAGTGATTGAAAGAAGAAAGTGGCGCCCCAAAACCAAACTGCTGGCTTCTTTAGTAATGTTTAAACTGTTGGCAGCTCCTGATAATATCAGGAGTGCCTTTAACACTTGGGTACCCCAAGCCGTGTTTTTATTCAGTGAAGGAGTTCATAAACAACGACAATAGTATTCATTATCTGGGAATCCGGGGAAAAAATTGATCAATTTCATAAAATTATTTTATCGAAAAGAGCTTATGCCTGTTTGCAATTATTTTAGGTAAGAATTTACCAATTATTCTCACAAAGGACCTCATATTCTCTTAATTTTTTGACTAAAGTTTCAAACTGATGCAGTATCCTGTTTCAGTTCGAGGGAGAATGTTAGAGTATCTGATAAGTGCATATTTCATATATTTAGAGTGTAACAATTTCTTGTGAATTATTGTATATTACGTTTGTTTTTGTTTAGTTATCTTTTATTAGGTAAAATTATCTAAAAGAAGGATTATAAATGAAAAAGAGTCAAATTCCAGGTGAAACTTGTCCAGATCCATGATTTCTTGTCATCATCACATAGAGAGCGAAGAAACGAAGTCAACGGCGAAAGAATGAAGTCATTTAGACTTCGTATGAAGAAGTTATAAGCAAAACGAGAACTCAGGACAAAATGATCATTTTAAGCGAAACCACTATTGGCACTATGTCGTACGTTAAGGGGCAACTAAGATTTAATTGTTAAAGGCACCCGCTCATCTACTAAGAGCTGCCAACATTTGAAAAGTGTTAATAACACCAACCAGATTACTTAGGGCACCTTCCTCTTCCTCTTACCTTTTGAATGTGCAGTTCACAGCGATGAAGAGTTAATGGTTGAATACAGAGTTGGTGATTAATGGAGGCTGTTAAGTAGAGTGTGAATCGATCTATGATGATCATGATTGATGAATGTTGCTGGTGTCGTGAACAAAGGCAATTGAGATGATTTGGATAATGTGGCAGAGACGCTGATGATCATGGTGGACAAACTCGAGTTGATGGTGGTTGATGCTGGTATCCATGATATGGAAACTGCAGAGAATATAACAGAGAAAGATAGAAGATTAGGTCGAGATGAACATTAATGGAGATGGCAGTTGACGTGAACGATGAGTTCATGGCAGCGACTATGCTGGCAGTGAGAAGTGAAGCTCGTTGATGTGGCTTCCAAACAGGGAAAGTTTATGGAGAGCAGAGCTTGGCTCGATGATGGACACTGCAGGGAAGCTTTGACGTTGCTGTGAGTAGAAAGAAAAAGAACATAAGAGAAGGTTTGAGTTCGATAAGAAATAAAGCTGTGTTATCATGGCTGTGATGGCTCGAGACTGTTCTGAGTTTGAGAACAAATAGGAATAAGTGATGCTGCAGTTGTTCGAGTTAAAGAAGAAGTCAGGGCAAGGTTCGAAGCGAGATATGCGGTTCGAGTTCAGGAACCTTGGCGGAGTTAACTGTTGAAGAAAATGATTTTACGTGGTTTGTTTTTGGTTTTGGATTAATTGGAATTTATGATAAAAAGGGTCATTAAGGAAACTAGTTCATTTTCACTATTTGTGGATGAAACATTTAGTCCCATATAGGAGAAACTAAAGATGTTGTCTCTCCATATTACTAAGAAATTTGTATCTAAGAGTGGCACTTTGGGTCAACACACTTTTGTGTGAGGGAGAAGACTTAGGCAATGGGCTAGTTGGTGCAACCACACATTTGACACACGCGTGAAGCATGCACGCCGCCGCCGTCCATCCGGTCGATCGGGCGGGCCGGGCTTGGGTTCGGGTGTGGGTGTGGGCCAACCAAGACTTAACTTTTTGGACAAAATTCTTTTGATATATTTTCCAAATGAATTTAAATATAAAAATAAATTGTCTTAATGGGGGGACATCTACCCGGCGGAATATATTTTATTTACTAAATTTTTTTGCTGGCAGTAAATGTTGAATTTGAATTGATTTAAATTTGCCCGTTTTAATTCCCTTTTACAATTTATGTCCGTGCTCCATGCACGAAATTGATTCTCATTCAATTGCCATTACAACTATTCTCTTCTCTCTGCCTATAAAAGAAAATCAACTTCTTCATTTCAACTCATCCCAGAGCAGGCTACTATCCCTAGCTCCTTTTCTCTCTTCTTGCTTTGTTATGCGCTTTGCTTGTTTATTTCCTTCATTCTTCTATTGTTGTTGAGTTCGTTGAGTATGTATTGTGCTTATACAAATCATAACGGGCAGTTCTATCCTGGACACATCTCCGTTGTGGGGGTATAGTATCTCTCATTTTTGAGGAGTACCCGCGGACTATTGTGTTAAGGAAAATTTGATGAGAATGTGGCTCTGTCCTTTGTGTGCAAATCGGTATTTCAATTTAGAGATTTTATTTTAACATTAACATCTTCTGTTTCAGTATTTTTATTGTTGCAGACACAACAATCTTAACACAATATCACTTCTTATGTAACAATGGGTAAAAATGATGTTGACATACCAGTAAAATTCAGTGGGAAGGATTTCAAAAGATGACAATCAAAGATGTTGTTTTTTGTAAGTTTTCATATGTTAGATGAACTTGTTCTGAAATATTTTGATGAGGGTTTGAATGATGCTGGAAAGGAAAGGGATTTGGAAAGTTGGGTTAGGAAGAATAGAATGGCTAAAAACCATATTCTGAATTGTTTAAAGGATGCACTGTATGACTTTTATAATGCAAAAGAGAAACTTTCTACTTTTAATTTATGGGATGCTTTAGAGGAAAAATACAAAGCTGAAACTGCTGGAAGTAAGAAATTCTTGGCATCTAGGTTCTTGGAATATAAAATGTCGAATAAAAAATCTGTGGTTGATCAATTCCTTGAACTTCAGCGTATTATCAATGAAATTCTTGCTGAAGGCATGGTGATAGATGAAACTTTTCAAGTGTCTGCTGTGCTTGAGAAATTACAGTCTTCCTGGTCCGAATACAAACATAGATTGAGACATGGAACTGGTGAGGTCAGTATGGTTGGTTTGGGTAAGAAGATTCAAGTGGAAGAGTTACTGTGCTCCAAAGACAAGAACATATCTTCTGCAAGGGACATGTCCCACAAGGCTCATGTAATTGAACACAAGTCTTCCAATACTGAAAAGGGTGAGAGCAGCAAACGCAACCCTAAGCCTAGTCCTCACAAAAAAGGTATATTTCAGAAACCCAAATCTGGCATTGGTAAAATTAAAGCTGCTTGTTATGTTTGTGGAACTCCTGGACATATGGAAACTCACTGTAGAAAACGTAAAGACTTTAATAATAAGAAAAATAATGCTAATTTGGTTAAAAACAACAAGAACGAGTTTTCTGGTACGGTGTCTGAAGTTAATTTGGTAACCAATGTGAGAGACTGGTGGGTAGACTCTGGTGCTACCAAGCATGTTTATGGAAAAAAATATATGTTCACCTCCTATCAGAAGGTAGGGGAAGGGGAGAAACTCTACATGGGTAACTCATCTGCAACACAGGTTGTAGGAAAAGGCAAAGTTGGGCTAAAGTTCACTTCTGTCAAGACTCTCATATTGAATGAAGTTCTTCATGTTCCGGACATCTGTAAAAATCTTGTGGCTTGTGGTGTTTTAGATGATAAGGGTTTTAAAATTGTAATTGAATCTGGAAAAGTTGTTGTCACTAAGGGTACGAATTATGTGGGTAAGGGTTATAAGACTGAGGGTCTCTATAAACTTAATGTAACCTCTGATGAAATGAATAAAATTGATTCTTCTGCTTATGTTTGTGTGTCATTATATGTTTGGCATGGTAGACTTGGAAATGTAAACTATAAGTCAATGCATAAACTGGCTAGCATAGGTTGCATACCTAAATTTAGTTTGGATAATGAACATAAATGTGAAGTATGTGTAGAATCAAAATATGCTAAAAAACCTTTTAGAAAAAATGTTCAAAGAAATTATAAACCCTTAGAAATTATTCATTCAGACCTAGTTGACATGAAATCAATTCAAACTAGAGGTGGTAAGAAATGATTTGTCACTTCTATAGATGATTGTACGAGGTATTGTCACATATATTTGCTTAAAGGTAAGGATGATGCCTTAAAGCCTTTAAGATGTATAAACTAGAAGTTGAAAACCAAATGAGTGCTACCATTAAAAATGTTAGGTCTGACCGTGGTGGTGAGTATGTAATTCCTATAGGAGATTTTTGCATAGAACACGACAGTATACACAAAGTAACCCCTCCTTATTCACCACAATCTAATGGTATGGCTGAACAGAAGAACCGAACCCTTAAGGAGATGATGAATTTCATGCTAATTAGTTCAGGATTACCTACAAACTTGTGGGGGGAGGTCATCCTCTTAGCTTGCTATGTCTTGAACAGGGTACCCTTTAAAGGATCAGACAAAACTCCATATGAGTTATGGAAAGGTAGACAACCTTCTTATGCATACTTTAAGGTGTGGGGGTGTTTGTCTAAGGTTTTCATTCCCCCCTAAGAAAACCAAGATAGGACCCAAAATTGTTGACTATGTCTTCATAGGGTATCCTGAGCATACAACTGCATATAGATTTATGGTTGTAAGTTCTGAAATTTCTGAATTGGTGTGAATACTATTATGGAAATCTAGGGATGATGTGTTCTTTGAAAATGTTTTTCCATTGAAATCTGATTTTCGCATGATATGTGTTGATCCCCTAGATGTCCCTTCGACCAGTCAGACATTACTTTTAGAGGAAGATGAAGTTGAATTTGAGCATAGAAGAGGTAAAAGGCTTAGAACTGAAAAATCTTTTGGTCCAGACTTCATAACATGCTTAGCTGAGACTGATCCACAAACTTATACAGAAGCCATGACTTCTTCTGAAGCTCCATGGTGGAAAGAATCTGCCATCATTGAAATGGATTCCATTATACAGAATGGGACACGAGAGATTGTAGATTGACCTCTAGGGTGTAAACCCATAGGTTGTAAATGGATCTTCAAAAGGAAACGTAAGGTAGATGGAACTGTGAAAAAATACAAAGCTAGATTAGTAGCTAAAGGCTATAAATATAAAGAAGGTGTAGATTTCTTTGATACTTATTCACATGTTGCGAGAATTACTTCCATTAGGATGCTAATTGCTATTGCTGCCATTCATAACTTAGAGATACATCAAATGGATGTAAAGACAACTTTTCTAAATGGTGAATTAGATTAAGAAATTTGCATGGACCAACCTGAGGGATTTATAGTAAAAGGTTATGAAAACAAAGTTTGTAAACTGAAGAAAATCTTTGTATCGTTTGAAACAAGCACCTAAACAGTGGCATGAAAATTTTGATCATGTAATGATTTCTAGTGGTTTTAAAATCAATGAATCTGACAAGTGTGTTTATATTAAACTTGTGAATGATGCATGTGTGATTGTATGCTTGTATGTTGATGATATGCTTATACTTGGTACAAACATGGATGTAATTAATTCTACAAAGAACATGCTAAATGAGAACTTTGACATGAAAGACTTAGGCCCCGATGATGTGATCTTAGGGATGAAGATTATAAGAAATTCTAATGGATATAGTCTTAGTCAATCTCATTATGTTGAATCTATGCTTAAAAAATATAATCAGTTTGATTGTAAACCTGCTTGTATTCCATATGATCCTTGTTGTAGACTCAAAAAGAATAAGGGTAATGGAGTTTCACAACTTGAATACTCACGTGTTATAGGAAGTCTGATGTATTTGATGAATTGTACGAGACCAGAAATTGCTTATGCTATGAGTAGGTTGAGTAGGTATACCTGTAATCCGGGGCAAGAGCATTGGGATGCACTTATTAGAGTGATGAGGTACTTGAAGTACACTTTGAACTTTTGTTTGAATTATGAGAGAGACCCTGCAGTCCTTGAAGGATTTTGTTATGGAAACTGGATATCAGACTCAGAGGAGTCTAAGTCTACGAGTGGATATATTTTCACTCTAGCAGGTGGATTTGTATCTTGGAAGAGTTCCAAACAGACATGTATAGTTCGATCCACTATGGAATCAGAGTTTATTGCGTTAGATAAAGAAGGAGAGGAAGCCGTTTGGCTAAGATGCTTTTTAAAAGATATTCCTCTCTGGCATAGGCCTGTGCCAGCTATATCTATACATTGTGATAGTAAAGATGCAATAGCTAACGCTAAAAACAACAACTATAATGGAAGTCTATACACATTCGTAGAAGACATAATTCCCTGAAACAACTAATCTCAACTAGCATTATTTCTGTTGACTTTGTGAGGTCTAAGGAGAATATCGCGGACCTTTTGACGAAAGGTTTGTCCAAAGAGATAGTTAGTAATGCATCGAGGGGGATGTGGCTTAAGCTCATTAAATAAACTTGCCATGAAGGATACTCAACCTTGCTGACTGGAGATCCCAAGATCAAGGTTTTGAATGAGACAACTAATTTGTGGTAGGTTAAAGGAAACACTACCATAGAATTTCATTCTCTTTCCCTTCCCTATGGTGTAGACGAGATAATGTGAATGCATGTGAAGGATGACTTTTTATTAAGTCTTAATGAGTTTTATAGTTTCAATTTAAGATTGAAGTGGGGTGTAGCAGTAAACACTCTTGATGGAACTCACCTATCTGAATGTGGAAGTGGGTCGCTTCCTATGAGAATTGAGCTGATTCTCTAGAGCATTCCGAGAAACGGGATACGTCCAGGGCCAAAATGGACACAACATCACGAACTTGACATCGCCTAAAGTGATATCACGCGTGGAAGTTATTGATGAACTACACCAAATGATGGCAGTTCAAGACATCACGTTCACTGTCCATCAAGTAGTTCCGGTAATTTCTCACTAAGTAAAGATTCACACCTTATGGACACTTATAGCCTATAGTGATATTTTTCGCTTTCTGATTTCTGATTTTTATCGGTTTTTCATTCATGTGAGGGATTATTGGAGAAAATGATTTTATATGGTTGTTTTTGGTCTTGGATTAACTGGAACTTAGGACCAAGGGGTCACTAAGGACACTAGCCCATTTTCACTATTTGTGAATGAAACCTTTAGTCCCACATAGGAGAAACTAAAGATGTTTCCTCTCCATATTACTAAGAAATTTGCATCTAAGAGTGGTCCTTTGGGTCAACACACTTTTGTGTGAGCGAAAGGACTTAGGAAATGGGCTAGTTGGTGCAACCACACATTTGACATACGCGCGGTGCTTTGCACCGAAGCACGCACGCCGCCGCCGCCGTCCGTCCGGTCGGGCGGGCGGGGCGGGTTCGGGTTCGGATATGTGTGTGGGTCAACCAAGACTTATCTTTTTGGACAAAATTCATTTGATATATTTTACAAATGAATTTAAATATAAAAATAATTTGTGTTAATGGAGGGGGGGCGTCTGACCCGGTGGGATATATTTTACTTACTAATTTTTTTGCTGGCAGTAAAGGTTGAATTTGAATTGATTTAAATTTGCCCGTTTTAATTCCGTTTTACAATTTATGTCAGTGCTCCATGCACGGAATTGATTCTCATTCAATTTCCATTACAGCTATTCTCTTCTCTCTGCCTATAAAAGAAAATCGACTTCTTCATTTCAACTCATCCCAGAGAAGGCTACTATCTCTAGCTGTTTTACCCTCTTCTTGCTTTGCTATGCGTTTTTCTTGTTTATTTCCTTCCTTCTTCTATTATTGTTGAGTTCGTTGAGTGGATGATTTGTATTGTGCTTATACAAATCATAACGGGAAGTTCTATCCTGGACACATCTCCACTATGGGGTTATAACATCTCTCATTCTTGAGGAGTACCGGCGGACTATTGTGTTAAGGAAAATTTGTTGAACAGGTGGCTCTGTCCTTTGTATGCAAATCATTGTTTCAATTCAGAGATTTTATTTTAACATCAACATCTTCTGTTTCAGTATTTTTATTGTTGCAGACATAACATTAACAACGACAATTCAGGGAGAGTTGTGCTATTTTCGTTGATCTGATTGTTTGAGGATGAAGAGGTGGTAATAAAGAGTTTAAGGCGGTTGGGGAGTTGGTTTGTTATCAAACTCGATAACTTGAGAAGGAATTTAGTTGATTAATATTTTCCAGCCGAGAAATTAGTTGAGAGTAAATATTCCCACCATTGATTCTATTTGTTAAACGAAGATGATGGTTAGTTTTGGTGTTTGAATCGGTATGGAAGTGCTGGGTAGTCATCAAATTCGAATTTATAGAGTGGAGAAGTTATAAATAGAGGGGCACAACACCAACCGAAGGATATCTTTTCTCAACACACCTCTCACACCTTACTTTCACTTCCAACAGAAAGGAGCCTCTTCAAAACAGTTACATCACTTGCGTTCACAACCTTCACAACCTGCTACAGCACCAAGGCAACAACAATATAACACCACCTCTATTCGTTTGCCGCAATAAACCATTCCACCAGTCCATCACCAGACGTCCACAATATCACATGCTCCTGTTGCTTGGTCTTAGTTTGTTGTTTTCGGTTTGAATTCTAGTTTTATTTTCTTTTTATTTATTATGAACTTCGTTAGCTAATTTTTATTTGACTACGAATGATTTTAATATTCCGAGCGTAATACTTAATTAGTTATAAATTTATTCGGAGTTCTAATTATTTATCGATTGTTTTCACTATCTAATATTTTATGGGTAATTCTTAGATTGTTTGGAACGCGTGCTAAATTAATCTATTAGTTATTCTATCTCTAGTAGAAGTTAGGGGATAAGTGTAATAGTCTCTTAGTTCTCTACACAAGTAGAAATCGCATGACCTTGCAGAGGGATTCTATGGAGCAATTGCGAGTGAAGATAAGACTAGCAAGTGGACATTGAGCTAAGAGTTTAACTACTGGGATCAACCTAAATTCACAAAGCCTAAAGCATTCAACTGGGTTACACCTTGAGTGAGCTAATACTTGGTGGATCAGTTGAATAAAATTTGGTAGTCGAAAGCTTTTGTATCCAGTGATAAATGGAGTTCTAGGGATATCACTGAGCTAGCTGCTTGGTGAAGAATGATTCTGACGAAAGATAAATAAGTATACTACTCGAGTTAACGGTTGGTAACGACGAATGATTCCTTGATCCTCTTTTCTTCTTCTTATTATTATTCTTTTTAATTGTTTTAAACAACCAATCCTTTTTAGTATTATTACAGTTTTGTTAATCTGAGAAACATCATAATTACACAACTCTGTGTAGGAACGATCCTTACTACCGCTATATTACTAGTTAATTAGTGGGAAATATCTTGATTAATTTGTTGCACTTACTACACGTATCAGTTTCGTACCTTTACCTTTTGGTTTCTAGGATTAGTTTCTAGTTCTTTTACTTTTACTATCCTTTGTTTTATCTGTGTAAGAATTTACCTTGTTACTTGTCTTACCCACTATCTTGTCTATTTAAACATCTCATGTCCTCTTCTGTAAGACGTTGAAAACTTAATGAATGAAGTACTGTTTTATCTCAACCACAATTTATATCATAGTATCATTCGACCAGGTTTAGATTCCTTTAGGGTTTCCCTTCCATAGGGTTGTTCTTTTTCTATCTTTGCTTCCGCCGCCATCACACTTAACTGCACTTTATTACACTTTATCAAACTTAACAACACTTCATAATACTTCAACAAATTTCATAGCACTTCAAACTTCAAGAAACCATCAGTTTTTCGCTTTGTCCACTGGATAATATTGTCAACTACTCCTTCTCAGCTACATTATGAGGTCAATACAGATCTCCCATTTACAAATATTGCTCACTTTATATCCATCAAACTAGATGACACAAACTATCTAGTTTGGAAATCTTAATTATCTTCCATCCTTATCAGTACAAGTCTTTTTGGTTATCTTGGTGGTTCTCTTCCTGCACCACCAGAAGTCATTAAAGTTGGTGAAAAAAATGAACCAAACCCCTCTTATTTAAAATGGTTCAAATGGGACAGGTTTGGCAAATCGACTTCGATTCTTGAATAATCCACATCACTTCTGGTTCGATAACAACTGCTTAAATGCAACCTTTTCTACATCTATTACAACTGATGTTCTTGGATGTAGTACTGTTGCTGAGGTATGGACATATCTTGCTACCACCTTTTCAAATCAATTTTCTGCAAGAAAATCCATGCTTAAGAATCAACTTCATAATATTCGTCGTGGTGCTTTTTCTATATATGCTTATCTTCATGAGATTAAGTCCATAACTGATTCCTTAGATGCTACAAAATGAAGTTGTTCCTGATAGTGATCTTGTTATGTATGTGCTAAATGGTTTAGGAAGAGAATATAATGATTTTGTTATAGTTGTTCAAAATCGTGATACATATCTATCCTTTGCTGCTCTCAAATCTCGTCTTATTAACCATTAACAGTGGTTAAAGGGTCAATCTCTTGAGACCACTACTGCTCTAGACCTTGCTACATCTGGTTTCTTTACCAAAAGAACTTTTGGACCTAGTGCTAGAGATGGTCCCTTAACTCAAGCAAAACCTTACAAATCTGACAAAAACCCATATCATTTTATTGATTTCTCAACAATGGAATGTCATATCTGTATATAAGTTGGTCATTCAGCAAGTAAAAGATACACTCCATCAAGATATGGAACCCCTCAATCCAATTTCACACCACAAACATCTTAAAACTCTCAAGTTCATGTTTGTGTTCAAATCCTTTCAGTCAAAACTTTACCACAAACTTTTCAAAACCCACAAGCAAATGCTTGTATTCAAGTTCATGCTGCTTCCTTTTTTGAGATGTCAACTTTTCCAGCTGCTGTTGAATGGTTACCTGATTCTGCAACATCTCATCATATTACCAATGATTCTACACTTCTCACTAACACATCAAACTACAATGGTTCTTCTCAAGTTATGGTTGGAAATGGTCAATGTCTACCTATTACCTTAATTGGTAACTCTGTTCTACATACCTCTACTGCTTCATTTAATCTGTCTAATGTTTGTTATGTACCTAACATTCAAAAGAACTTAATCTCTATTTGTGAATTTATTGAGGAACATAACTGCACATTTTCTTTCTCTCCATGGGGGTATGAAATCAAGGATGTTGCCACTGAACAAATTTTGGCAGAAGGTGTTAAAACCAACAACTTATATCCCATTTCTTCACCCATCTCCTATGAACCCATAACTTTTATCTCAGTCACTGCTGACTCAAACATTTGGCACATGAGACTTGGGCATCCTGCACCTAATATCATTCACAAACTTCAACACAATTATCGCGTTACCTTATCTTCTTCTAAGCTTGATTCCATCTGTCACTCTTGCCAACTTGGAAAGAGCAAGGATCTCCCTTTTCAAGCATCCACAAGAACTTCAAACTTACCTCTTTTCTTGATTCATTGTGATTTTTTGGGTCCCTCTCCATATATGTCTACTTCGAGGTATATATATATTACATACTCTATCTTGATGTCTATAGTAGATTTCATCGGATATACCCCATGAAAAAGAGATCTGAGATTCTCACTTGTTTCAAACACTTAAAAACCATGAATGAGAACTTATTGTCCTCAACTATTAAACTGTTTCAATGTGATGGTGCCCTTGATCCGGTAAAAGGTCAATTCAAAGAATACTTAGATGCAGTTAGAATCACTTTTGCTTCCTCTTGTCCTCACACACCCCAGCAGAATAGAATGGAAAAGAGGAAAATTTGGCACATTACAGAAGTTGGTAATACTATTGCCCTACAAGCTTGCTTACCTAAGCATTTTTTGTTCGATTCCTTCCTCACAACAACATACTTGGTCAACAAAAGTTCTTCCAAGTTGCTTGATTTTGTGACTCCATTTGAGGTATTGTTTCAACACTCACCTGATTATTCGTTACTCCAAGTATTTGGTTGTACTTGTTACCCTTACCTTAGTGCTTATAGGCAAGATAAACTAAGTGCAAATTCTTCCAAGTCTTCCAAGTGTACTTTCATTGTGTCTGATTTGATCTTAATATTATATATTGTTGGTACTCGATTTTGTATTTATTATGGTTTTTATTTCTTTGTAGGTATTTTTGGAGAAATGATAACGGCACCCTCAACTTGGATTAAGGTACCCACTCTTTGGTTAAGGGCACGCACACCCAGAATTCAAATGATAGAAAGTGGGGGGAAGAAGAATTTTTATTCTTCACGTACAGCGTGAAATAGGAAACTCAAAAGAAATTTGGAAACAAGCTTGGAGTTTGGAAATTCCTTTACTTCGGAAACTAGAATTGTGTGGGGAAGAATTAAAAAGGGAATGATATCGATTTCTTCTCTTATTAGCATCCAGAAACGAAGAAATCAGGAAGTAAAGAATTCTGTTTTTGGAAAAAAAATTTCGGTGGTCTACCAAGGATCAAAGGAAAGATTTAAGAGGATTAAAGGAAGTTTTGGGTGATGGTTAGTATAAATATAGGATACTAGAGAGTTTGGGGTACGAAGAAACGATTGGTGAAGCTTAGAATTGAAGTGAACAGCAAGAACAAAGTGAACAGACGAACGTTTCTGCTGCAACACAAAGAAGAACTTGAAGAACAAAAGGCTAACCAGAACTGTCATTCATTTCAAACAGAAATGGAAATCTGTTTCCTGTTGCGCATTCATTTCAAATACTTTCTGTAACAGCCTGAAGTGCTCACAGCAACACTTATAACCATATCTAAGTGTCTGTGAGCATTTCTATTTTTATTGTAAGCAATTTTTGAGTTATAAAAATGATTTTTGAGGATTTTTCCATTACAATGAGAAGCTAAACTTCATCTTTGAGGCTATGGAGGAAGCTACTTTTCCAACAATTATGTGGTAAGTATTTAATTATTTTATGCAATTTATTTGTGATTAATTGCCTTGATTAAAAATTGATTTAAAAGGTTTTTGTTCAGCAATTGTGATTCCGTTAGATGGTGCATGCCTCGGCTTAGGCCCTAGATGCTCCATGCTTTTTTTGAAAATCTATTTTTGCAATGATTTAGAATCAAATTAGAATTTTAAAATTGCATGATTAAAATTATTATCACTTTGAAATTGGAAAATAGTGGAATCCTAGTCTCAGTTTTCTCTCAACCTTATAAAAAATATTTGAGTTTTCATATTTTTTATTTTAGAAATTAGATTTAAAATCAATCTTCACAAGTCTGAGTAACGAATCTTTATTTACCACTTTAAAAATACATCAATTTTTGGCGCCGCAGCTGGGGACTTGTTTTTAGAAAAAAAAAATTAGATATTTTTTTAGGTTAATTAGTTTAGTTAGATTTTTTTTTTTATTTTTACTTTGTTCTATTTTATGTTACTTTTGGTATTTCTCTTTTTGCTGCAGGTTTTGGATTTTGGATCGAAAGGAAAGTGAGCCAAAGTTTTGGAATTAAAGTTAAAGATTTGGAATTAAAGCTAAAGACTTGGAGTTAAAAGCTAAAGCTTAAAAGAATGAAAAAGAAGACGAAGATTTTTCTTAATTAGATTTTATTAGATTTTATTTTATTTTTAGAAAACTGTATAAGGATTTTAATTGTTTCTGTATTTTTTTTATTTTTGGACACTTATCTTTGGACTTTGGACTTTTTGGACTTTATTATTATTTTTAACCCTACGGAAGGGTAGTATTAAATATAAATTGCACATGGAAGGACGACAATTACGATATTGTCTCGGCCCCTCAGGTTCGCACACTGACAAAGGAGTTAGTGGCCCGAGTCGACTTCAACCGATTCATCGCCCGTCTGGTACGGGAGGTAAGACTCGATCAACCCACGAATCCCCTGCAAGTGGGTTTACTGTATTCCTTCGTATGCATATATGCTGAGGAACTGAAAACGGACTTATTTTTCTAGTAAAGGGAAAGAACTTGCCATACAAGATAAAGACTCGGATTTCATCAACGTTTCCTTCTTGCCCGCCTTAGGAACACGTTACCTAACGCGAACCTAATCCTTAAAATTTGACTAGAAAGAAGACCGATAGGGTATCGAGCTTATTAGAAAATCATTCAAAAGGATTGTATTGGTTGCTTTGTTAGCCTAACTCGAAGTTCGAAAAGATTATTTTAAGTTGATTCGCGCCGCCTTGTAACCCAAGGAAACGTTGCCAAAGAGGCAGGGTTATCAAAGCTCCTTAGAGCTTATCCTGTTTCTCTTCGATTTAATCTAATTCAGATCGTCCTAAAAGGTTTGCTAAAACTGTAACTAGTTGCCTTTCGAAAGAATAGAAGCTGGTCTAGAAAACAATCTAAGTGGAGCCATCATGCTTTTTGTTTGCTAGATTCAATAGGTTTGATTTGGTTGAGTCGGTCTTGTTTATGTTTGTTTAATCAGCGACGAGAATAGAAACTTTGTCGCTGAAAGTGAGAATTTAGGAAATCCTTCTTTTGAGAGCCCTATATTTGAAAACTTTAGTTTTGAGGATTGTCTCTTAGTGAGGAAGTTATTCCTAATTTTTCAGTTGTGTCAGAAATGACAACCTTGAAATCTTTGTTGAATCCTACTAGGACTGCTCGTCCATCATGTATCAAGTTGGCTGAAACTCAAGCCAACTACGAGTTGAAACCTGGGACCATACAGATGCTCCCACTTTTCTTAGGGAAAGAAAATGAAAACCCTTACTTTCACATTAGGTATTTTGAAGAAATATGTAGTACCCTAAAAATTTACAACATGTCTGATGAAGCTTTGAAACTTAGGTTATTTCCCTTTTCCCTGAGAGACAAGGCCAAATCTTGGTTATATAGTTTGCCATCTGAATCCATCGAGACATATGAACAACTTACTGCTGCCTTTTTAGCTAAATTTTTCCCTAGGCACAAGATATCAAAACTTAGGCAAGATATTTCCACAGTTGGGCAACACGAAGGAGAGTCTTTGTACACCTATGTGGAAAGGTTCAATGAATTAATAACACAATGTCCCCAACATGGTTTAGAAGACCAAAGACTGGTCCAAATCCTTTATGAAGGGCTAGATTATCCAACAACCATCATAGTTGAGTCATTGTGTACAGGAAGTTTTGATAGTAAAGATGTTACTGAGGCGATGAAATTTTTGCATGAGATTGCTGATAAGACCCATCAATGGGAATGTAGTAAGGAACCCCTTAGAAAAACTCTTCTGAGTAGAGGTAATGTCAATAGGATAGATGAAAATTTTGAATCAGATGCCAAATATGCTTTTATAGTAAAAAGATTAGAAGCCTTAGAATTAAGTCAATCTAGTCGTGGAATAGATCCCAAATCATTTTGGGAGGGACAAACTGTTGAAGAGCAATCCCATGCTCTTTATAATAACACTAGATATGATAACCGTCAGAAGTTTGATCCATATTCAGAAACCTATAACCTGGTTGGAGAAACCATCCAAATTTTTCTTGGTCTAAGGGCCAGAATCAAGGTCAGTCTAGTAACCCTCAGGGTACACCAGGTTTTGGTTATACTAAGAATTCTTCTGGACCGGCACAATTTCAAAACCCTTCAGACAAAAAGATCATGAGTTTAGAAGAGTCTCTCGCTTTCCTAACATGTAACTCTGCTGAGTTTCAGAAAAAGGTCAACCAAGATTTAGCAGACAATAAGAAGATAGTCCAAGATAACACTCAGGCTATTCATGATTTAAAAAACCAGTTTAGTCAGTTGAGTGAGTTTTTAAGAGAAAAAGGCAAGTTCTCTAGTCAACCACAACCCAACTCTAGAGGAGTTCATGAGTTATCTTATAACCATGTGAATTCAATTAAAACCCTTAGGAGTGGTAGAGTAGTAGACAATGAGGTAACCTCGCCCAATAGTGAACATGTTGTAGTTCACCCTTCCGAGCCTATAGTTGAAGAGACTGATAAAGTCTCTAAAAAGTTCAATGCAGTTCCCGCTGAACAAGATTTTATGCCCAGAGCACCATTCCCACAACTTCTAGTGCCAACTAGGAAAGAATTTCAATTGCGCTTATATTCATCACTGTAGGAATTGGGTTCAAGCTTTCCCCAGCCCCTTCTCATCAATGGACTCCTGACGTATACGAAGGAGTGCGGTTCGTTCGATAAATTCCTACCTCTATATCTATCTCTGAGATGTTTGGATTTTTCAAAACTCCATGGACATGCAGAAGAGAAATACTATCCCCACTCGGACCAAAATCCAACTTTAATCATATATTGGAGATTTTTAAGCAGGTTAATATTAATCTTCCTTTATTAGATGCAATTAGGCAGATTCCTACTTATGCCAAGTTCCTTAAGGATCTTTGTACACGAAAGCGAAAGCTTTGTGTACAGAAAAAATCCTTTATAGCTAGTCATGTGAGTTCAATTATCCAGAATAACATAACTCCTAAGTACAAAGACCCAGGTTCCCCTACCATTTCTTGTACCATAGGTAGATGCAATGTGGAGAAAGCGTTACTTGACTTAGGAGCTAGTGTGAACTTACTTCCATATCATGTGTACCTCCGGATAGGACTAGGTGACATAAAACCTACCCAGATAACACTTCAGTTAGATGATAGGTCGGTTAAAATTCCTCGTGGTATTGTAGAAGATGTTCTTATTGAGGTCGATAGGTTTATTTATCCTGTGGATTTTGTTATCCTAGATACCCAACCTGTTCCTGACCCAGAAAACCAGATACCTGTGATATTAGGTCGCCCGTTTTTAGCTACATCTAATGCGATCATTAACTGTCGAAGTGGTATTATGAATTTGTGTTTTGGTAATATGACTGTTGAACTGAATATTTTCCATATTAATAAGCAACCATTTGAGTTAGATGACACGTGCATTTAGGAAGTGAATATGATAGAAACATTAGTTCAGGAATCATTACCAGACATCTTATCTGAAGATACACTAGAGAATTACTTAACCCATGTTGGTTTAGATTTTGACGATGATAGCTACATTGAAAACGTGAATGCTCTGTTAGAATCTGTCCCTGTGTTAGATACTAATAGATGGAAAGCTAAGTTCGAACCATTACCAGTTTCTAATTCCACCTTAATTCCCTCTTTAGAAGATCCCCCTAAGTTGGACCTCAAACCATTGCCAGATACTCTGAAATATGTGTTCTTAGGCTCAGCAGAAACTTTACCTGTAATTGTAGCATCCGACTTGGATAGTGATCAAGAAAGTAGGCTAGTGACCGTGCTTCAAGACAACAAAGAAGCTTTAGGGTGGACCTTAGCAGACATTAAGGGTATAAGTCCTATTGTTTGTATGCATCAGATTCATTTAGAAGATGACACCAAATCTTCTAGGGAAATGTTACGTCGACTGAACCCTAATATGAAAGAAGTAGTTCAAACTGAGGTGCTTAAGCTATTAGATGCAGGTATTATCTACCCCATTTCAGACAGTAGGTGGGTCATCCCTGTTCAGGTTGTTCCCAAGAAATCAGGTGTCACTGTAGTCCAGAATGAAAACAATGAATTAATCCCAACCCGAGTGACCACGGGGTGGCGTGTTTGTATTGACTATAGAAAATTGAACAAGGTCACAAGGAAGGACCACTTTCCCCTTCCTTTCATCGACCAAATGCTAGAACGATTATCCGGACATAGTCATTATTGCTTGTTAGATGGCTATTCTGGTTATAATCAGATTGTTATTGCCCCAGAAGACCAAGGGAAAACTACTTTTACTTGTCCCTTTGTTACCTTTGCGTATAGACGCATGCCTTTCGGGTTGTGTAATGCACCCGCTACTTTTCAGCGTTGTATGATGAGTATATTTTCTGACATGGTAGAACGGTCTTTAGAGGTATTTATGGATGATTTTTCTTTGTTTGGTTCATCGTTTGATGAGTGCTTGCATCATTTGACATTAGTGTTGACTAAATGTAAAGAAAAGAATTTAGTGCTTAATTGGGAGAAATATCATTTTATGGTTCGATCATGAATTGTTTTAGGGCATATCATATCTTCTAAGGGTATAGAGGTAGACAAGGCCAAAGTTGACTTTATTAAGAATTTACAGATTCCCAAGACCATAAGAGATATTAGGTCATTCTTAGGGCACGCAGTTTTTTATCGTAGATTCATTAAGGATTTTAGCTTAATTTCTAGACCGCTTTGCAATTTGCTTGCAAAAGATGTTAAGTTTGTCTTTGATGATGCTTGTTTAGAGGCTTTTGAGAAGCTTAAGACTTTACTCACTACCGCCCCCACAGTCCAAGCATCCAACTGGAACCTACCCTTTGAAATCATGTGTGATGCTTCAGATTATGCTATTGGTGTCGTGCTAGGTCAACGAGAAAACAAATTACTTCATGTGATTTACTATGCTAGCAAAACTCTGAATGATGCCCAAATAAACTACACCACCACAGAAAAGGAATTGTTAGCCATTGTTTTTTTCCTTAGACAAGTTTAGATCATATCTTTTAGGTTGAAAGGTCATAGTCTTTACCGATCATACTGCTTTGAAATATCTCATGCTGCTAAGATATTGCAGTGTGGATTCTATTGTCCTTCGTTGTTTAAGGACACCCACCATTTCTGTGTTACTTGTGAGCGTTTCCATAAGTTAGGAACAATTTCCCGTAGGAATATGATGCCCTTGAATCCTATTCTAGTTATCGAGGTCTTTCACGTATGGGGCATTGATTTTATGGATCATTTTCCTAATTCTTTTTGTTACTAATTTTACATCCTTGTCGCTGTAGATTACGTGTCTAAGTGGATTGAAGCGGTTGCGTGTAGAACAAATGACCACAAGGTTGTGGTCCAGTTTTTGAATGATAACATATTTGCACGTTTTGGTACACCGCGGGCTATAATTAGTGATGGAGGGTCGCACTTTTGTAATCGACCATTTAGGCTTTTGATGAAGAAATATGGTATTACCCACAAAGTAGCTACCCCATATCACCCACATACTAGTGGTCAAGTTGAGGTTTCCAACAGGGAAATAAAACGTATTTTAGAGAAAACAGTTAATCCTAATCGGAAAGACTGGTCATTGAGGATTACTGATGCCTTATGGGCTTACCGTACTGCGTTTAAAACCCCCATTGGAATGTCGCCTTATCGTTTAGTTTTTGGCAAGGCATGTCACCTACCTGTTGAGATAGAGCATAGAGCATATTGGGCTGTAAAAAAACTTAATTTTTCGCTAGACAAGGCAGGAGCTCACAGGAAACTCCATCTCAATGAGTTGGACGAGATTCGTAGAGATGCATACGATAGTGCTAAGGATTATAAGAACAAAATGAAACTTGTGCATGATAGAAATATTTTAAGAAAGCCATTTTCTCCTGGTCAAAAAGTTCTTCTGTATGATACCCGTTTGCATTTATTCCCCGGGAAGTTATGCTCTCGGTGGACGGGTCCTTTTATAGTACGCACTGTTTATCCTCATGGTGCTATTTAGATTGAGACACTGGATGGTAGTAGTTCTTCAAAGGTTAACGGTCAAAGACTGAAACCATTTTTAGAGCCCTTTCCTACAGGTGATGTTGAGGAGGTCCCTCTGGAGGACCCTGCTTACTCTGATTGACCATCATGGTCGTTCTTGTATATTATTAGATTTTTTTTAGGATTTTAGTTTTTTGTTTATTTATTTTTTCTCTCCATAGAAGGATTACTACGCTTTACTCAGGTACTATCTTTCTGACTTACCTCGCTATTCCTCTTTTTACTTATGTATTGGTACTGCTCTTTAAATTGAAACATTGAGGACAATGTTTGATTTAAGTTTGGGGGTAAGGGAGAAATTTTTTAGTGAAATAATAAAGCTCTAGAATTTAGAAGCTTGTGAGCACATCAGGGTGACACTAACCATTCTAGGTAGTTGGAAACTTAGCTCTTTTTCTATAGGAATTGGTGTACCCAGTGAAATGGTCTATTCATAAAAGGACAGAGTTCAGGTGTTAGAAATAACATGATAGTTGTCACCACATCTCGGAGTCTATCACTTTCTGTTTTACTTTTGCAAATTTGTGTTTCTCTAAGTGACTTGGTGGGGCCCAGTATCAAATTGTTATCAGCGTCGGGATGAAATAGAGTGTTTTGAGATCAAGCCCCATTATTATACTTTAGTTATATGAAAAGAAAAAAAAAAAAAAAAAAGAAAAGAAAGAGAAAGCGTGGAATGCAGGATCCATGGGAACCCGAGTATAGACCAGTTGAATTGATATTAGTATTAGATTTAAGAACAGTGGGTGCGGATCTCGAATTCATTAGGTTTCATCCTGGCAATGACCTTCAGACAGATATGGGAAATGTCGTTCACCTTAGTCAACACTTGCAACCTTCATATTTTCTATGCTCATCTTCTAAATCTTTTCATGTGATTGAACTGTGATAGATTCTGTGACTTGTGGTTAAACGATTATCTGAGTAGAGCTCTGTTGTCTTAGATATGAATTTTAGTATGCTTGAGTAAACACTCGTGTACATCAATTTGACTCATATAGGGTAATGATTCCCATAGCCGAAGAATTGAGTAAGCCAACTAAATAGCTTGTTTAGTGTCTATTCTTAATTATTCACGAGTCGCTAAAATCTGGAGTAAAGGCTTTTGTGGGTATACCTCTTGTAAACCCTCACGAGACAAAACTCGTCCACTAGGGACACCTAGGGGTTTAACGGCTTATTACATATGCTAAATGTAGTCGCGATTCCTGCGAAAGTGAGTTAGGATTTTATTTATTTTTTTTAGATTAGATTTGCTCGAGGACTAGCAAATAATAAGTTTGGGTATATTTGATAGACACATTTTTCTGTCTGATTTGATCTTAATATTATACATTGTTGGTACTCGATTTTGTATTTATTATGGTTTTTATTTCTTTGTAGGTGTTTTTGGAGAAATGATAATGGCACCCTCAACTTGGATTAAGGCACCTACTCTTTGGTTAAGGGCACCCACACCCAGAATTCAAATGATAGAAAGTGGCGGGAAGAAGAATTTTTATTCTTCACGTACAGCGTGAAATAGGAAACTCAAAAAAAATTTGGAAACAAGCTTGGAGTTTGGAAATTCATTTACTTAGGAAACTAGAATTGTGTGGGAAAGAATTAAAAAGGGAATGATATCGATTTCTTCTCTTATTAGCATCCAGA
>JAJJMC010005141.1:4616972-4630930 GCA_023531435.1 Papaver californicum
GGAAATCTGTTTCCTGTTGCGCATTCATTTCAAATACTTTCTGTAACATCCTGAAGTGTTCACATCAACACTTATAACCATATCTAAGTGTCTGTGAGCATTTCTATTTTTATTGTAAGCAATTTTTGAGTTATTAAAATGATTTTTATTTAGGATTAATTGCCTTGATTAAAAATTGATTTAAAAGGTTTTTGTTAAACAATTGTGATTCCGTTAGATGGTGCATGCCTCGGCTTAGGCCCTAGATGCTCCATGCTTTTGTTATACAGTTGTTGTTTTGAAAATCTATTTTTGCAATGATTTAGAATCAAATTAAAATTTTAAAATTGCATGATTAAAATTACTATCACTTTGAAATTGGAAAATAGTGGAATCCTAGTCTCAGTTTTCTCTCAACCTTATAAAAAATATTTGAGTTTTCATATTTTTTATTTTAGAAATTAGATTTAAAATCAATCTTCACAAGTCTGAGTAACGAATCTTTATTTACCACTTTAAAAATACATCAATGGTATAGACTACAATGAGACTTTCAGTATAGTGGTGAAGTATATTACCGTTAGAGCAATTCTCAACATAGCCTTGACCAGACAATAAAGTATTAAGCAATTGGATATCTCCAATGCTTTCCTACATGGATATCTTTCTGAAACTGTCTATATGGAGAAACCCCAAGGATTTGTTGATCCTAAATATCCAACTCATGTATGCTTGTTTAAGAAATGAATCTATGGTCTTAAACAATCCCCAAGGGCATGGTATGAAAAGTTCAGTAGATTTTTTCTACAACATGGATTCAAAAAGGGTGTCACTGATCAATCAATGTTCGTCTATCACAATTCAGGTATTATGGCTATTCTACTACTGTATGTATATGACATTATACTAACTTGCAGTTCAAACTCTTTCATTGACTCTTATTTCTCAACTTGGTACTGCTTTTGCAATGAAAGACCTTGGTATTCTTCACTATTTTCTTGGTATTGAGGCTGACATGACCAACTCTTCTCAATATATACTTCTTACACAATACAAATACACTTTAGATCTTCTCTCTAGATCAAAGATGTTAGACTGCAAGCCCTGCAACACACCTGTCACTACTGAGAAGAAATTATCTATTTTAGAGGGTACTCCACTCACTGATCCTTTGCAATATAGAAGCCTTGTTGGAGCATTGCAATATCTCACCTTAACAAGACATGACATCAACTTTTTTGTGAACTATGTATGTTAGTTCATGCATGCACCAACAGAGTCTCATCTTCTTCTGATCAAGCGTATTCTAAGATACCTAAAAGGAACATTGGATGTTGGTATTACTCTTTATGCAGGAGACATTACTTCAATTAGTGGTTACTCAGACTCTGACTGGTTTGGGTGTCCAGATATTAGACGCTCCACATCTGGATTTTATGTCTTTCTAGGACAATCACTAATCTGCTGGTCCTCTAAGAACCAACCAACTATTGCTAAGTCTTCCACAGAAGCTGAGTACAAGGAAGTTAGCTTGTTGTCCTCTGAAGTTGTGTGGCTTTCTAATGCAGATCGGAAGCGTTAAAAATATAATAAATCTTACAGCGGAGTAGAATCGTTGAAAAGTAACCGGTAGAATGGGTAGAAATCGATAGAAATTAGTTGATCTTTAAAGAGATATCCTGAAATCTACGGGGTTATCTAGACTTCGTTAATTCACTACGAATAACGACTATAGATATGAGATTAGTATTCAGACTTCGGGGTAAACCCAACTATGAATAAAAATCAAAATCAATAAACTCAACAAGTTTAATGAAATAAAATAATTTTAATTAATCAAAAACTCCCCTAATTTTCGTTTTTGGAGATCCTTATATAGATAACTCCTAATAAATAAACTCTAAACTTATCAAAAACCTATAAACTTGTTTCCCAAGGTATCTACTACCTTTAGGAAACTTTCGTAACTTATTAAAACTCTTAAAATAAATTTCTAGACTCTTTTAAAATTACCCTAACTAATAATTCCGAAAATTAATTATTTTTTTACTAAAAATAACATTAATAAAATATAAATAATAATAATAATAAAATAATAGATTTATTTCCATGAATCTTCCTCCATCATTCTACCGGTGTTGGAGAAGATTCGTCCTCGAATCTTGCTGGTACCATGTTCTACACGTGTAACTCATTGATGACAATCTTCATACACATGAGTTGATGTCGTAAAAAATAATTTATGCATCGTATAGAAGCATGATGGAAGCCCAAAATGGATTTTCATAAGTTGATTCAACAAATTCTCTCTTGTTATGGTAGATGTGAGGGATCATTTGTGTATCACAATAATCAACAACTAGCTTACTCTCGGGAAAAGACAACTCATCAATATCAGGAATTTCTAAATCAATAAGTTTATCAGGATTAGATGACTCACCATGAAATTCCATCAAATCATGTGAAACTTCTTGGGACTGTTTTTCTTTGTCAAAAACAAGATGTTCTTCGACTTTTTGAGAAGAAAATTTCATATACTCCTCATCATCAGGATATTTATATCTCTCAACAATAACTTGATTTTGTGCATCATTGTCATGACAGTAAAACAAATCTTCAATGTCGTTATTTGCACTATTATTTTCTTTTATAAGCGAGCATGGTTTAGATCGAGATTTTAGTGACTTCTTTAAATAACATTCTATCACTTCCCGAATCTCCTTCTTTGATTTGATCAGATATTCACATCTTCTCGGATCTCGTCTTGGTGATAATTTATTAACACTGAATACTCGTCTTAGTAACATCTTATTAACCCTAGAATCAAACTTTGCTCTGATACCAACTGATGTAGATCGGAAGCGTTAAAAATATAATAAATCTTGCAGCGGAGTAAAATTGTTGAAAAGTAACTGGTAGAATGGGTAGAAATCGATAGAAATTAGTTGATCTTTAAAGAGATATCCTAAAGTCTACGGGGTTATATAGACTTCGTTAATTCACTACGAATAACGACTATAAGTATGAGATTAATATTCAGACTTCGGGGTAAACCCAACTATGAATAAAAATCAAAATCAATAAACTCAACAAGTTTAATGAAAATAAAATAATTTTAATTAATCAAAAACTCCCCTAATTTTCGTTTATGGAGCTCCTTATATAGATAACTCTTACTAAACAAACCCTACACTTATCAAAAACCTATAAACTTGTTTCCCAAGGTATCTACTACCTTTAGGCAACTTTCTTAACTTATTAAAACTCTTAGAATAAATTTCTAGACTTTTCTGAAATTACCTAAATAATAAATCCGAAAATTAATTATTTTTATACTAAAAATAACATTAATAAAATAAATATAATAATAATAATAATAATAATAATAATAATAATAATAATAATAATAATAATAATAAAATAATAGATTTATTTTCCATAAATCTTCCTCCATCATTTTCTCAACTTCTTGAAGAGATGGAAATTTCTTTTATCAGACCCTCAAAACTTTATTGTGACAATCTTGGAGATACATTCCTTGTTTCAAACTCATTCTTTCATGCAAGGACCAAGCATATTGAAGTTGATTTATCACTCAATCAGGGAACTGATTGAATATGGTAATATAGTAGTTACTTTTGTTCATTCCTAAGAGCATCTGGATGATATTTGTACAAAGGGCCTCACATTCTCTCAATTCTCTGACTTAAGGTTCAAACTGATGCAGTACCATGCTTCAGTTTGATGAGGAGTGTTGGAGTGTCTTAGCTTTACCTTTTGGTTTCTAGACTTAGTTCCTAGTTTTTTTACTTTTACTGTCCTTTCTTTTAACTTTGTAAGACTTTACCTTGTTACTTGTCTTACACACAATCTTGTCTATTTAAACATCTCATGTGCTCTTCTATAAGACACTGAAAACTTAATGAATGAAGTACTGTTTTATCTCAACCACAATTTCTATCAGACAACAACCCATGTCTTCTAACATCTTTAATAACTCATTTCAACCACTTAAGCTCGAGAATGAGGTTCATCATTGCCAATATGATCATCACGATCAATCACAGACAATCCACATAGATAACCTAGTTTCTCTATTCGCAGTGATTAAGAAGAAGAAAGTAGCGCCCCAAAACCAAATTGTTGGCTTCTTTAGTAATGTTTAAAATGTTGGCAGCCCATGATGAAATCATTGGTTCCTTTAACACTTGGGGTACCCCAGGCCATGTTATATAGAAAATATGAATACGGTAGCCCTTATCAAAAGCAAGGGTGCTTTTATTGTGCGTTCAGAAATTTCGCAACTTTGACTCGCTTCAATTGCTCATAACTTTCTCATACGAAGTAAGAATGACTCCGTTCTTTCGCTGTTGGCTTCGTTTTCTTGTTCTCTTGAACATGAAGAAATAAAATGGGTATTTAGCATTTTTCACTTTAAAGAACTCTATTTTCACTTCTTTTAGAGATATAACCTACAAAAGACATAAAATGTAAAAGTAATAATAATGCAAAGTAATTTACACAAAATCTAGCTAATAAGTACAAAAAAATAATACTCAAAGCATGTAAATTAAGCACTTATCAAGTGATACAAGGAGTTTTAGGGATAGCACTGCGCTA
The DNA here is from genome assembly GCA_023531435.1 of Papaver californicum. Taxonomy (NCBI): domain Eukaryota; kingdom Viridiplantae; phylum Streptophyta; class Magnoliopsida; order Ranunculales; family Papaveraceae; genus Papaver; species Papaver californicum. The sequence continues at coordinate 4,621,572 of JAJJMC010005141.1, forward strand.
GCTGCTATTCTACGGTTGGTGATGAATGGTTCTAATGAAAGATAGATAAGTATAGTAATTCGGTTAACGCTTGGTAACAACGAAGGTATTCTTAATCATCTTTTCTTTCTTTTTTTATTTCTTATTATCTTTCTTATTGTTATTTTTTAGTTAGTTAAACCAATTCCCCATTAATATTTACTTTTCTTATATTTTTTCTAATCCAAATAATATCTCAATTGCACAGCTCTCTGTGGGAACGATCCTTACTACTGCTATATTACTAGTTAATTAGTGGGAAATATCTTGAGTAATTTGTTGCACTTACGACACACATCATATTTTGGCGCCGATGCCGGGGAGCAGTTGCTAATTGACTTTTTATTTGTTTTAGCTTGTTTTAGTAGTTTAGAATATTTTTATATTTTTATTTAGAGTGTTTTCAGGTATTTAGGTTTCTCGTGGTGTTAAAACTCGTTGAAGGTGTTCAACTCTTGTCAAACGGGAGGTAAATTCTGAAAACAGGTTGTGAGTATCACTTTTTTTTTTCGTTTTTAGTTAGATTTTTCTTTTTCTTGTGAGTCGTCATGTTTCCTTACAATAATAACATATACGATGTACAAGATCAATCATATAATAGTGTTAATAAATATAGTTTTCAATCTCAATCTTATGATAACTACCAACCATACCAGGGGTATAACCAAAACCAATCTTTTATCTGTGGTCAATATCCTACGAAACCTTATGATTATTATCATACATTCCAAAAACCTTACAACATGTATATAAGTGAACAATCACGAGCATGGGATGATAGTTATACTTATAATCAGTTGTTTTCTAGTAATGTACAGATGTTAGAGAGTTTGGAACTAAAATCTTATGATAGCGTATCCAGACCCACTCATATTTCTCATATTTTTGAGCGTTCTCCCATTCAAATGGAAGAGATATGGTTTGGAGATTCTATTGTGAGTAATGGTAGAAACCTTATTAACATCAGAAAACTCTCCAAACAACACGATCAACTGGAAGAAGATGAAGCATCAGAGGAAACTCTTCAGGAGATTAATAGGGTCATACAAATAAAATTTCAGCGTCGTTGGGATAATGAAGATTATGAGTTTGACAAAAATTCTGATGACGATTACGAAGATGAATAACCTTTGGAAAGTTTTTGTAACGATGATGAAGTTATTCCAACTCCAGATCATAATAACGATCATTCGCCTATTTAAAAGGAGGAGAATTGATAAGACACATCTATTGTTATTAATGATGTAACATACTCAAACGAAAATCTTAGGATTTGCACCGATGAACTAGACTTCTTGGGAGAGGACTCTGATTCTGATGATGAGATTATTGACGAGATGGTGATTGAGAATGAGACAAAATTGATTAATTTCGTGAAAGACCCAATTGAGATGGCCAAGGATTATAATGATGTTGGGATTTCGGTTGAAGCAGAATTTGATGAACAAAGTCTCTTAAAAAGTTTGATAGAGGACCACGACACATATGAGGTAAATAATTCATTGCATACCCATGATGAGGATCACGTAAAAGGTTGGTCTAATCTTTTGCATAATTCTATATTTTGATCCTTTTTTCCAAATCGAAATAGTTCCCCATGAAGTTGTTAACCCGATTTTTAAGGAGCTACCTCACTTAGGGTTGGCTATATGTGCTACAAATATTCTTAAGAATTATTTTGCCTATAATTATCCACCACTAGATGTGTTTGATTCTAGCACTTTGCAGGTTCACCGAGAAGTTCCCTTGTTATATGTTCTTTATACACTTCCAAGTGTAGCAAAGACTAAGCGTGGGGGTAACTTCCACCAATTAACAGTTTGCTTATTTTATTAGTATGCTAACGTTTTTTTGAAGTTGTTATTAGAATTATATATTGTTGTCTGGGTGGATCCCCAGATTTTCAGATTATTTGTTTACGAACGCTTACCAGAAGGTTTTTCTGAGGACGTTAAACTAAGCGCTGCATGGGAGGCAACCCATTGGTTTTGTATTTCTATCTTTTGATTTTAATTGTATATTATTATATGATTTCCCATCTTTATTTTACATTGGAAGAGGCAATTTACAGTGAGGAAAATGTAAAGTTTAAGTGTGGGGGAGTATTTGCATATGTATTTTTTAGCTTTATTTTTTAATTTTTACATTAACCTCCAACCTTCAGAGATTTTAGATTCACTTAGTATACTTCTAACTAAGTTTACATATGGATTTCTTACCGAAATAACTGAAATTAGAACTATTAGATAACTATATTCGGGTTGCTTAGTTATTGAGACGCAATAGCTGACAAAAAGGGACTTAAACCACTGGTAGATTATAGTATTAAGGAGATGATCAACCATTAGTGGAGACTACATATTGTTATATCAAGCGAGGCACAAGATTTTCAATTCTTTGTAGCTGTCTAAAAATTGTGTTTTAGAATGTGTGTCATCTTACGCTAATTCCGGGTAAAGTGATGAGCTACCCAACCTCGCACCAATTTCAGCACTACTTTTTGATCTTTTTAGTGATAATTCTATCAATCATGAGGGCGTCATCAGAATTTCTAACTTTATCTTGTAGTCTTGTTTGTAGTTGTCATCATTCTCTCGACAAAGCAGCAATAGAAACGCATCATCAACAAGCGAATCATCAAAATTTGAAGGAAAGTTGAAGACGTTCAAGGTTTACAAGCAACAATACAAGAAAAAGCAAATTTCATATTCAAGTAAAGCAACAAGACAAAAAGAAGAATTATATATACATGTTGAAGACTTATGTACAAGAGTGAACGAAATCAAAAGATGAGAGTTAGTAAAGTTATGATATCGAGACAGTACAAGTTATGAAGAATCAAGTGGTAAAGTCCTTATCCCGCGGCCATAGTAGTTTCATTGTTCATTGTATTTTGATTAAAAATATATATAAAAAAGAAATATATATATATATATATGTATATATATATATATGTTTTATATTGCTTCAGTGTATATATTCTTTCATATTCATTCAATAAGGTCGTGAGGAAGAATAAATCTATAAAGAAGTTGCAAGCAACAAGAAATTGAGGAAAATAGTTATAATTGCAAAGTTCTACGAAGTTCATGAGTTCATCATCAACAGTTGAAGACCGAAGACGTTTCTATTTGTTGTAAGAGTGGTGCTGACTGTATATCGGGTGATAAGGTAAGTAAGTGTTCCCATCGTTACATAGTGGTTAATTTCCTTTCTTAAAGATCATCAGAAAAAAAAAGGGTTCTTTTTCGTCCCCGTCCCACGTTTCTATGGGATAGTATGATTTGGAAGGTTACTTTTCCCTCCAACCATTCAACGTGTGCAGAATTTATATCTTCATTCTTTCCTGCACACATGAGAACCATAAAGTGCGTCTTTTGAGTGCAATTTTATAAAAACCCTATCGATGAGGCAGAAGTCGAGGCGGAATGCTTATTCGATCGCTCTTGAGGCTGGATTCTTTCATATGGTTGGTTTTCTCCTAACTAAATAGTAAAGCATGAGAATAATGTTATTTGGCATTTCTAACATCTTATTATTAGTGTGCAAGAACTTTATATCCTCATAGATCTTTGGATGCTTGTAATTTCGAAGCTGGACTAGGTTTTGTGGGTATACTTCTTTTAAACCCTCACGAGACTATAAGTCGTCCACTAGGGACACCTAGGACCTAGGGTTTAAAGACTTGTTGCACATGATAAGTGTAACCGTGTCCTTGACGAAAGGGAGTTGTTGTATTTTAGTTTAGTTTGGTCTAGATAGTAGTTTGCTCGAGGACTAGCAAAAGCTAAGTGTGGGGGAATTTGATAAGTGCTTAATTCACATGTTTCTAGTGTCAAATCCATACTTGTTTTAGCTATAAATCTTCTATATTACTTGTATATTACTCTTTTTTTCTATCGTATGTGTCATAATAGGTGAATCATCCAAAAATAAGTTACAAAGTGCTAAAAAGAGCAATGAATTGAAGTCCACCAATGGAGAAGGGCCAAATACAAAATTAAACTCATTTAAATCCATAGTTCCTGTACCACCTTGAAGGGAATGGAAATATGAAGACAACGCAAAAAAAATTAGGTCATTTCGAGTTCGGACGAAGAAGTTATGAACAAAACAACCAAAGCAAGAAAAAGTCATCTACAACATAACAATCGGCACAGTTCCCAACTATGCCGACCGAGATTCATTTCCGGACAAAAAACTTGGATTTTTAAGCCCTAAAGTCGGCAGGGTTCATTGGGAATCGACATGCCTACTGGAGCAAGTTTTCGGACAGAGAATTGGAGCTATTTTGGTCCTAAAGTCGGCACGGTTCATATGAATCGACCATGCCGACTGTGGCAAACTTATGGAGTCCGTTTTGACGTGTTTTTGACTTCCAAATCAAGGAAATTTAGTTCCAATAGGATTCTAAACCCTATAAATAGAGGATACTTGAGGGTCAAGCATTAAAGGAAATAAAAAAAGACATATAAGGATCAAACAACATCTTTTAGGTAATCTCTACATAATTCTACCGCTCATATCACAAATTCCACACCTTAAATCTAGGGTTTACCCCTTTAGGGGAAAACCACCATTCTTCTCCATCTTCTTCCTCCTTGTAATGTGAGTAGCTAAATATTTTGTTGATTAAGGATGAATTCAATGTTCTAGACGTAAAGCTTTATTAGTTATACAAGTTTATTCGGAGTTTTAATCATTGTCGCTTGTCTTTACTATATTGAAGGTTTATGAGTGATTTTTAGATTGTTTGGAGTGCATGCTAAATTAATCTATTGATTATTCACTTGCTAGTAGATAGTTATGATATCCGTGTAATTATTCAATAACTCGCTACACAAGTAGAGAATGCGAAACCTTGCAGAGGGATTCTGTGGAGCAATCGTGTGTGAACACAACACTAATAAGCAGGACCTTGTGCTAAGAGTTCTGATGCTAAGATCAACCTAAATTCACAAACCCTAATGCATTTGATTGGGTGACACCTTGAATGCGCTAGCTCAGTTGGATAACATCTGGTGTTCGAGCGCTTTATTATTCAGTGATACAAGGAGTTTTGGGGATAGCACTGCGCTAGCTGCTATTCTACGGTTGTTGATGAGTGGTTCTACGGATAAGTATACTAATTCGGTTAAGGCTTGGTAACATCAAAGGAATTCTTAATCATATTTTCTTTCTTATTATCTTTCTTATTGTTATTTTTTAGTTAATTAAACCAATTCCCCGTTAATATTTAGTTTTCGTATAGTTTTGATAATCCAAATAACATTTTAATTGCATAGCTCTCTGTGGAAACGATCCTTACTACCGTTATATTACTAGTTAAATAGTGAAAAATATCTTCAGTAATTTGTTGCACTTACGACACGCATCAACGAGTTGTAGTCTTGTGAGGGTTTACAAGAGGTATACCCAGAAAACATTTTCTCTGACTTCCAAATACTCCAAAAAACGTGTATCCAAAGAGGTAAGAAGATATAAGTTTTCTGCAAACTAACAATAAGAAGTTAAAAAATATCAAAGAACGTTATTCTCATGCTTAATCACTGAGTAGGAGAAACCGGTGTAATAATAAAAGAAACCAGCCTTGATAGCAGTCGAATATACATTTCTCCTTGAATTCTGCCTCACCAATATGATTTTATGATATTGATTGACAACCGTAAGACGATACAAAGGGGTCTCACATGTATGCAAGCAGGAGTGAAGATAGAACACTTGCACGCGTTGAATGGTGACGCTGAAAACTTTTTTATATTTCCAATGATCTTTAAGAATGGAAATCAAATCATTATATGAGGATGGGAATGCTCACTCACTTTCTCATCCAATCAACACCACTCTCCAGCGTCCAATAGAAACAACTTTGTTTTCGACTTCAATTGTTGATGATGAACTCTTGAACTTCGTATAACTTTGACAATTTGTAACTTTTTTCCTCAATTCCTTGTTTCTTGAAACTTGTTTATAGATTTCTTCTTCCCCGCATCTTTATTGAGTGAGTGCAAAAAGAAATATATACTAAAATAATATAAATCATTTATTATTTTTTCATTTGTATTTATTTTTTATGATGGAACTAGGAAATACAACTAAAAATATACAGTAAAACTATTATGGCCATAGGAGACTGACTTTATCACTTGATTCTACACAACTTGTACTGTCTCCGTATCATAAACTTCATAAAAATTCACTTCTTTTGATTTTCTTCACTTTTGTATTTAGTCTTCACTTGGATATAGAATTCTGCTCATTGTATTGTTGCTTGTAAACGTTAAACATCTTCAAAAATTTTCATGATTTTGATGTCGCTCCGCTTGTTGATGATGATGTTTCTATGGACCTATTATTGTTGAGAGAGAGAAGGGTGTCCATTGCAAATCAAACTACAAGATGAGGTTAGATCGCAATTCTGATGTCACCCTCATGATTGATAGAGTTAGCACTCAAGAAATCACAAAGTGCTTAAGGGGTGCGAGGTTGAGTAGCTCAGCATTCTACCCGGAGTTTGCGCAGATGAAACACTCTAAACGTAATTTTTTTTTGAAGGTTTTCACTCTTATTTTTTTAAGGGTTGTCTCCACTAACGATCGATTAGCTTCTCTAATACTGTTTTCCTTCTGCACCTAGTTTGCCACCGGCATGGATAAGTCCAATAATTACTATCAACAACTAAGAAACTCGAATATCGTTCTATAGTACTTCTAATTTTTAGTTGTTTCGGTAAGAACTCCGTAAATAAACCTAGAAATATACTAAGTGACCCTAAAGTCTCCAAAAGTTGGAGGTTTTCATGCAAATACATATAATTTTATTTAAAACTTCTACTAATGAAAGTGAATACTAAATATTCAATATGCTTAATTAATCACTCCCTCACACTTAAACATTACATTGTCCTCAATGTAAATTGGCTCGTCCAATGTAAAATAAAGGTGGGAAATTCCTAATAATGGTATGAAAACCGATGGGTTGCCTCCCATTTAGCGCTTACGTCATCAGCCTGACCTCTTGGTTATCGTTCGTACACCAACAATCTGAAAATATGAGGATCTACCTAGATAAAAATATACAATTCTAATAAAAACTTAACACAAATGTCAGAATATGATAGTACTAGTGAAACCATTATCAGATGGAGGTTACACCCACGCTTAGTCTTTTCTATACTTGGAAGTGTATATAGAGCAAACAGTTCAGAAACTTCAATGGGATCCTCTTGGTGAACCTGCACAGTGTTAGAATCAAGCATATCTAATGGTGGATAGTTAGAAGCAAAATAATCCGTAAAAAATTTGGAAGCACATAACTCCAATCCTAAGTGAGGTATTTTCCTAAGAGTTGGTTTAACAACTTCTTAAAGAACTACTTTAATTAGAGGAGGAGGATCATTAAAAATAGGGTTATGCAAATGATAAGACTAACCTTTCACAATATCTTATATTACGGGATCCTCATTATTATTAAAGAACTCCAATAAATTATTTACCTCTTGTGCATCATGGTCCTCTATCAAACTATTCAACCAATCTTCGTCAGTCTCTGCCTCAAACAAAATCTTGGCATTAATGTTATCATTATACTCCTTTGAAAGCGCAATTGGGTCATCCACGATATTACTCAATCTAGCTTCATTTTCAAACATGTACCATCCTCGATATGAGAATCTTTATCGACCTAATATTCTCTATTAGCAAAACGTCCTTTGAATTCCATACGTATGGTACTACTAATCTATTGGAGAATTTCTTCCGGTGCTCCCTTATCTTCCAGTTGATATAGATTTTCGAGAGTTTTCTTACGTTTACACGTTTTCCACCATTACCTACAATAGGATCACTAAACCACAACTCGTCCCGTCGAATGAGTGGATGATAATAAATACGAGCATGAGTCGGGTAAGGCATGCTTTTGTAGAATTCAGTTGGGGCAACGTTCTCCCTATTAAGTGTTGGATCAAGCTGGTCCAATCTCTGTTGCATATACTTTAATTGATCTTAAACCAACATGAAACTCGAGATGAGCCAATTAGTAGTGTAACTGTCCCACCTTCTTTGTGGTTGTTGACCTACATACTTACCATAAGGTTGTTGGTATGTATAGGAATAACCAAAAGAGTTTGTAGGGTATTGATCAAAATCAAAGGATTGATTCTGATTGTATTCCAAAATTAATAGTTATAACTACCTAAATACCAACAAAATATGCCTGATGTGTATAACCTTTTTTTTCCAGAATCTACCTCCCGCTTTTGACGATTGAGAAATTCCACCAACAAGTTGTTTCCACGACGAAAATCTAAAAACCTGAAAAACACTAAAAGAAAACGTAAACTAGAACAAAAGAAAAAAGAAATCTGAAAAAAAAACAAATGATACTATTCTCCGGCAGTGGCGCCAAAATTTGTTATATGTCGTAGTGCAACAAATTACTTTAGATATTTTTCACAAATACTAACAAGTATTATAGTGATTTTGAAATACCTATATATAATAACAACAATCACACGGTGTCTACAATGTAGATAATGACAAGTACGGGTCGAACCCACAGGGAGCGAAGACAATACTGTAATCAATATCTCTAATTGACTAACCAGAAACAATATATTTGGGATTTTTAGTATCCGCCACTATTTCTAATTGGCTAAGAATGAGATAAATAAAATTAAACTAAACTAATAAAGTAAATACAATGGGAGAATCGGTAACCAGGGTTTTTAGTATCCGCCACTATTTATATTCAATTACTGAAATGAAACATAACTCCTGAATATTTATCTATTGTTCGTTCTATCGCATCACCTATTATATGTATTAGAGTCACAAATATCACTGGAACACCCTAAGCATGGCGCATCAAAAGCTCTAAGTCTCAGCATACACCATCAAACTACGTTAGCGAGAAAATTATACGAAACTAAATATTGGCTCACAAGTAATACTTGCATTTCTAAGCATACCCCATCAAAAAAATTAACCCAACCATAAAATATTAAATAATAATACAAATAAATTTGTGACCAATTAATTACGCACAAAGGTTATTGTATTGTACAGAACCGGTGAAGCAACAATTGATATTATCGTTAAATCAATAAATAAAATTATAAAATTAATCGATTCAAATCGTAATGGTTTATTACTAAATATTTTAATTTAATTGACCTAATGATAGACACATTTTAGTGTCTAAATTGCACCTTAATTTCTAGCGAGTTAGTATTCGATTGTGTGTCTATTACGTGTTTTTATGCTTTTGTAGGTACATTAGAAGAATAAAGATTTGTGGAAAAATTGGCTCAAAAAGTGATAAAGGCACCCAAGGACAAGTGT
>JAJJMC010005141.1:4630940-4703104 GCA_023531435.1 Papaver californicum
ATTTTCTAAAATCATTACCTTCACAAGTTCGAGAAACGAACTCTTTATTTACCACTTTCTAAATTACATCACCTAATACTTTTTGTGGTTCCAACATAAAACTCTATTTACATAGTTTAGTCAGATACGTCTATGATTTTTTAAAACTTATAAAAACATATATTAGAAATAGAGAGAAAGGGAGAACGACGGATTCCGGTGCTTTTCCTCTTTTCTTATGCCTCTTCACCTTCTTTTGTTTTGTCTTTTTCTCCTCGTCTTTTCCTTCTCCTTCAAATGTTCGCCTCCTCTTCTTCCCCAAAAACAGGTCCAAAACCACCGAACTCCCAATTAATTTCTTATTATTTTTCTATCATAGAAAACCTATCCTCCTCTACCACGTCACCTCCACCAACCAACCCATGTGCACCTTACTTTCTCCACTCCATCTTTTATTTTCTCTGACGCGTCATAAAAAGGGTAGTTCCTCTGTGATCATGTCTAGGTCATTATGTTGTTAACAGTCCTCACCTTCTTGCTCTTTACCACCAGAAGCTAAAGAAAGTCTGCCCAACCAACTCCTAATCTTTTGCCACGTCCCATGTTTTACTGCTGACTCCAGCCGACAACCCCACACCTTCTTTGCTACGTCTACCAATCCATAGGAGTACGCACCACAACATACACAATATCAAATGTAAAATGACATGCCACATAAGTTGACTCTTTCACCATTTACGACAACCCCATTGTATTAATCATTCCGTACTCCACCTTTCTCACGTCTTCCTCTTCCAACTTTATAAAATCTACCAATTATTTCTTATGACCGTGTTTAGCTCGTAGCTTTAGATTTTATACTAACTACCTATTACAATAAATTCAAGTATTAGCAAATATAAATTAAGCAGCAAATATGTATAAATTATATTTATATCATATAGCAGTAGTAAGTATCGTTCAAACACCGAGTTCTGTAATTGTTATTTGTTTTCAACTTCTTATGTAGCCAAGGAGGATTGTAGTGAATTAAATTGATGTAAAATAATAGAAATAAAAATAATAAGATTATCATAGGGAAGAATATACTGGTTAGAGGTTTTATTTTCCAATACCAAACCCGCTCGTTAAGTGATTCGAGTTAACGATCAATCCTTCTTTTATCAATAACCCTAAAGCATCCTATCACAAGCTTACTCCGGCAAAACTCCTTATGTCCTCAAAGGTGCAAGAGCCACTCTTTGAATCCCTTTCAGTGAATTATTTGGTGCAAGAGCCACTCAAGTTCAACCCAATGAAAGCAGTAGCCTTCGTAAGTTGAGGTTATTCTAAGCAATCCGGCGCAAGAGCCACACGAATTTAACTTGGGTTAAGCTTTTACACATAATCGCATGGTATCATCCCATCATTAACATCTATGATGTGCTATTTGTGATTAGAGTTATTTGACAATTATGGATCTCAAACCCTAGTCTAGTTTTAGATATGAGCACATGATCATTCAATTTGTAACTTAAACCAAAAAGTCTCGAATCATACATGGCGATATAAAGTGTATAAGATAAGTGATAAAATAGATCGTTAACATCAAAACTTATCAACCAGATTGATTTACATGTCTAGAACTTTCAACTACATCTCCAACCAATAAAACAAAGATACATACTCATGGATTTGCTAAAACCCATGGAAAATATACAAAGAAGAAGTATGGATTCCCCCTAAGGGGAAAACCCTAGGTTTTTTATATAGAAGATGTGATATGAAGAGGTAGAATATAGTAGATTACTTAAAACATATCTTGTTTGAGCCTTACATGTCTTCTTTTATAGCCTTCAATGCTTATTCCTCAAATATCCTTTCTTTCTAGGGTTTAGAATCCTTTCGGGACCGTGTTTTCTTGTTTTAGCAGCCCAAATGCGTGTCAAACTATCCCATTTACGGTTGGGTTCAAGTCTCATGAACCCAACCGTAAATCTTCTTGGGGAAGGTCGGCTAAGCAGTGAATCGTGTCAAGCGTAGCTTTAAGTCCTCGCATCCTTTTTTGTGTTATGTCATTTTGGCCATAATTTCCTAATCTGATATCCGATTGACCTTATTCTTTTTGGGTTGGCTTCGTTTCTTCGTCCTATACAAGATGGTGATGACCAAATATTCATATTTATTAAAATAAATTTATGGTTAGGTTTGATAGCCTGAACCTGACTGTACATGATTCTGGAGTCATTGTTTCAACACTTCAGTGTCCTCTCTTTATCTTCTTTGCTCTTTTAAACACCATTTTCATTGATTTTGGATGATTTACTTAAAGAAACAAATAAAAAAAAAAGAAAATAAGAGTAATACAATGTAATTTGCATGAATTATAGCTAAAAAATAGATTTGACACTAAAAACTTGTAGATTAAGCACTTATCACTAACTAGAAAAGACCAAACACAACATCTGATATATGGGGTAAGGTTGGAGAACTAATTTAATGAGTATAGTTTTAACTGCTTTGGATATCAATTTATGTTTCCAGATTTGTAACGTTGAATGATGTTTGTGAAACTGAAGGATTGAAATTGTTTTCTCGTTTGTTATCTAAGATATTGGAGTATCTATATATTTCTCATTTTTTGATATTTGAGTAACCTTTAGTATCCAACACAATAATATACAGTGTATATTATGGAGTCGTGGGATAAAATAAACTCCCATCCTTTTGATTTTACATATACACCTGTAAGATTATTAAATTAGGATAAAATGGATAAAAGATATCTAGCTTCCCCATCATCTGCTATTAAATATAAGAAGCAATTTTCTGCAACGAATAAGTGGGAAATTGTTAAAGTTGATATGTTGATCTTAATGTCGGAAACTTATATGAAATTCCTTCCCAGAACGACCGAGATAAAGTTTCCAAGAAAATTAAGAAAAAGATAGGAGAGAGTATTCCCTATCGAAATCCCAAAGACACTAAAAAAATAAGGCCCCATGATCCATTCAAAAGGATTGAATAAGAGATAGTAGTTACACACTATATGATCAGATTTATCCATATTGGCTCGAATCTAAATGCCAATAGAGCATTCTATTGAAAATGATATTACACTCCATCAATTGCCGTAGATAGGTTTAATTTGAGTGTCATGATACTTTTATTGGCTTGGGATGTTTTCATTGAGTGGAGAAGTTCATAAACAACGATAATAATATCCATTATTTGGGAATCCGAAGAAAAAATTGATCAATTTCACAAAATTATTTTATCGAACAGAGCTTAAGCCTGTTTGTAATTATCTTAGGTAAGAATTTACCAATTATGTTACCTAGGCTAATGAGCATCAATTATGTTCCCTAGGATAATGGGCTAAAATCAACACGTGTTTGTGGGGTTGATGTTTTGGGATAAAGGTTCTATAGGAGAAGTTGATTTTCTTATGAAGGAAATAAGAGAGAAATAAATAGCGAACTATTCTGGAGATATCTGAGACGTTATTGGCCTAATCCTGAACAATTACGGGGGTACATGAGCAATAGTAGACAACACTTGGAATTTTATAAAGTTTATCTCGTTAGAAAATTTTTAAAGAAATCTACGCAACGAGTATAAAGAATAGTATCAAATTTACATTTTTTACAAAAAAAGTCAGAGGTGATTGTTCATTTAGGGACAAATATCGATTAGTGGATGCATAACCTGTTATCTTCAAAGATGTTATGCAACTACCATAATAGATGCGTAAGAAAAATAAGGATGCATATGTACACCAACATCATTATGCATATGCATCCACTTTTGCGTATTATCAACCACTTTATCAGATGCAAAATGGTTAAATTAAAAAATCATTATTCAGTCGTCAAAATGAAGTCATAACAATTATGCAGTTATTGTTTGGTTGATTTCAATGCTATTAAAAAATGGCTCCATAATACATTGTTTAAAAAATAATAATTTTAGAAAATATGGACTTCTCGAGATGAGTTTTCACAATATATGAGTGAGTCAAGGAAATTTTCAGACGATAGATTTAACGGTGAAAAAAAGTTGGAAAAATGGGTCTAGTGGTAGTTTCCACAACATAAAAAGTTATTTGAAATCTAAACTAAAAAGCCTAGACAAATCTCTCACGTAGAACAATGATGGAACTCTCATTTCTTATTGGCCAAAATATATTTTTTGTGAATGCACCAATTCTGGTGAGGACACTTGGCAAAGTTAGATTGGTGCTAATATTTTGGGGTAAAAGAAATCCACTCCCATGTTGGCTATTGAGTTTAAAAATTATTAAACTTCTTTTACAACCCAACACTTAATTATACCAGACATCGTTACCTATAGTGAGTGGAAAATACCTCTGATCGACTCTCAATGTTTAATCATCTTTAATAAACGGTTATAGTTAATTCAATAGTTTTAACTAAATAAAACAACCTTGGCGACAAAAAAACAACATTATGATAAATTTTATTCAATATAACAAAATCATGATAAATTTTTTTCACTATAGTCCCTGTGCCCTAGTCCAATCCAATTATTGATTTACGTGTGTTTAACCATGATGAATTAGATTTACGATAGATTTCAATTGTTGGTTAAGAAATAAAATAGAATTTTCAGTTCTGTTAATTATTTTTCTACCGTCTATTGAAAACGAGAATATAAACTGCTAAACAAATAAACAATCCAACTTCCATGCTATAACTGTTTGAATTGTTAAAAACAAATAACTGACAATCTTGCTAAGTGTTGATTTTCGTACTCAAACTACACGGTTTGACAAAGGTCAGTTCCAGTTTTTCATGTAATTATAGTCAATCAAACATTTATCTTATTAAAGGATAAAAAAAAATTACTCCCTCGGATCCAACAAAAAAATATTATCATTTTTATATATTATTTTATTTTTAAATTAAAATATAGATTAAAATAAAAAATAATAATATTTTTTTTGTTGCTACGGAGATAATATATATCTACTGTCCATGTATTTATATTCCAATATCATACCCCTATCATCAATTATCGAGGTTATTTTTGGATTCCAGCACCAAATTACCAAAACTTACTGGAAGCGTAATTTAGCTAGCTAAATGCTAATTAATTCTAAAGGAAGAGATCATATCGGAGATGGGATAATTAATTAGTCGGTCATTACAAATCTCACATACAAGACAAAAGAATTTATACTGCCTCTCTGAGAGTTTATACTCTTAGTTGACAAAGTTTTATAACAACAAAACTCTGTATAAAGATTATAAAGAGAAGGAAAAAGTCTAACAAAATCTTTTAATGTACAAAAATTTAGTCACCAAAAGAGTCTGATTTATGGTAGTTAAGAAAAATAAACACATGTCAATCAATGAATGGACGGAACAGGGTACAAGGATTTTCTTGGTACAGAGGATCCGGATCCTATTCTAGTACCATATTGTTAACTTCTCCTGACAAATGGCGATTATAACTTAAATCCATTCGAAACAAAAACTCTTCGACAAATAGATTACAAATAAATTCTACATTTATTGGTAATCTATATCCTATTTATTTAACTACAAATTCTATATTTGTAGGCTGTCAAGTTCAAGAGATGATGTTCGATAACCTTTTTTCTTATGAATTTGTTCGTTGTTAGTTCTAATTCAACACAAAAACCAGACTTTTTTCTACTTATTCTTTGATGGTCTCTTATTACTGTGTAGTCATGCTAATCTTCCATCACTTCCATTCTTAGATAGCTAAGGTGGACAAACTATATTCTGGAATAGACGCAAATCAAGGAGCATTTCTTCTTACTAAAAGATAAAAAGGGATGTGATTTGTACGCAGTATAATATATACATTAACTTCGCAGTGGATGTGGGATATAAGTTAAACCGTTTTCTTTCTTCCCGTTTCACTCTTTATTTTTTCATTCTGGGATGAATTTTTTGTGTTGCAGGTGTTTTAGGATGAAAAATAAATGTACCGTAAAAAAATATTTTTAATAGATTCGAAATACTAAAATCAAAAATCACAAGTCTAAACTAAGAAATGGTTGTTCACGCCCTGCTTCGGTCATAAAGGTGGAGATGATAGGTTGATTTTTAGGGGAGGAAAGCAACAAATTTTGATAAATCATTATGTGATGAAAATGGTAGTTTGTAGTTTCAAGAATGCATTATCTCTAGGATAGATCTAGGATTCAGTCTTCTTAGTTCCTTGTCGAAAAGATGAAGCCATCTATTTATAGTTCTGATAGGAAACATATACTGATTTCTCGTAAGTGGTGGAAGTTACAGAAGAGGTGGAAAAGTGACGATTGTGGAGATTGTAGTGGAGTCATGTCAGAAAAATAAGGAAGACTTGTATGACCATTACTCCTCGTCCTCTCAACTGCTTTGAAACCGTCCCACTACTTATTAACTTCTTGTTCGTGGACTTGTTGCCACAATGCAAGATAGCCGTAGAACGCCAGACCGATACCCAATGAGAATCCCCCTCATGTGCTGTATTTGATATCTAGTAGAAATAGTGGAGTCGTGGACCACCACTATTTTATTAGGTTAAGTCGATAACTTGCAAAGTCAGTGAGGCAAGTTGCGCAACTCACTAAATGATAATTATACTAATCAGTGTCGAGTATGGTAAGTTTAGTGATCATGTACTAGCTTAGGAGTAACATGACGTAATTTTTATGGCCAGATAACATCTTAGAAGTGACATGAGATAAATCTGGAAGTGTTCGAAGACAAGATTATGCGAAGGTTCCCAAGGACCATTCGTGGTTCACTCGAGAATTCAGGCAAGAAAAGGCTTATTGAATAGCTCTATCGGGTTGGCGCTGACATTAGGCCAGCGCAGAAGAAATGGCATGTCCCTAGGAACGCGTCTTAAGATGTTGGCGCTAGCCCGGGCTAATGCAAAAAGAAGCATGGCGCTGGCACTAGGCCAGCACCAGAAGCTAGTGACGCGTCCCTAAGGACGCATCTAAAATGGAGCTGGCGCTGGCTTGGGTAATGACGCGTTGCTTGAAGCTGGGCCCGCGTCGAAGAATTATGACGCGTCCCTTGGGACACGTCGTGCTTGATCCAGGCTAAGCTATTTGCAAAAGCGTCCTTGAAGGAATTGTACATATAATTACGCATCCTCAGGGCATGGCTCTTCAATTATAGTGCATCCAAAAGGAACGACGCATAGTTTGTGATGCGTCATTGAGTAGAATGATAGAGTGAAATGTATTTAAGAAAAAGGCGTCGAACCGTGATGTGTTCTTTGTGAACATAGTATTAAGCCGGAATGCGTTTTCAAAGATAAGGCATTAGTTATTCCCATGATTGATATATATTATTGGAACATCAATGCGCATTTGAGACAAGTTCAAGGAATTCAACTGTGGAATTTATGCGAATTGAGACTGGTTCGATATGGCATAAATATTGTAAATGTTAGAGAGACTACGGAGACAATATATAATGCATGTAGGTATTTGTAGAGACCGTATTCTTAATTCGCCTGCTAAATATAAGTAAAAATACAATGTTTCATGTTTTGATATAAAATTAAAAACTTGCGCAGATATTTCTATATTTCTGTTGCTAGGAACATGGCGATTTATAATTCTAGACCTTAAACACATCAACTATAGTAGGAACACCAACAATATTAGTGCCCCCATCAGTCCACCAATACTGCCATCCCCAGAAAACCTAACAGCAGTAGTAGTAACACCACTACCATCAGCAGGAGTTCTCCTGGGCACTACCATCATCAGGAGTTCTCTTGGGCACTAATAGCTCGTCATCCGATTATTCCTGGTGAATCTTCGACTACGAACTCATCTAACGCCATCATAAGAACAACCACAATCTCAGTGGGATGGACCATCCCTACATTGGAATTGATTAAAATCAATATCAGATGGTGTTGCCAGAGGACACCCAGGTTTAGCAGGAGCTGGATTCATTTGCAGAAATTCAGAGACAAAAACTGTTTTCGCGCTAGCACAACCGCTCAGAATCACAACTGCTTATCAGTCGAAACCTGGGCCATGCTTCTGGCCTCCAGAGCTGCAACAAAAAGACAGTGGCCGAAGGTCATCTTTGAATCGGACTCGAAAAACCTGATGAGATTTCTTACATCTCCCGCGGAACCACCTTGGTATATCTTAGGCATAATCGAGGAGATAAAGCTTAGAATGCGCCATATACCTCATTTCGTTATACAACATAATTATAGAGAAGGAAACCAAGCAGCTGATGAACTCGCTAACCACCCAGCTAATGGAAGTCAGTTAGGGAATTTGTCAACAAAAATATAGGACCAACCAATCTTTTTTTTATCAACCAAATTATACTAAATAACTAATAAGTACTACTTATCGACGTGTAATCTCTCTACCAGTTTAATAAATTCGTACATTTATGCTTTTAAAAAAACACCATTACCATAAACAATATTCCCACCGCTCAAACCAAAAACAACAACGACAACAATACCACCACCAATACTGCCACTATGAAAACTTACAACGACGACAACAACAATAGCAACACCATCACCTCAACCAAGATTTACAAAATACCACCTACCTTAGGACAACACTATACTACAACCACCAAAAATTCAATTGATCTACCGAAGTTACATGGTTGGTCTTTTTTTCTATCAATTTTTTAGTTTTGTTATATTCTCTTCAACCTTTTGGTTTTGTAATATTCTCTTGCATCATCAATTTAAGTCAAACATAAAACAAGAACTTATTATTATAGTGCAACAATCATCAGCTACGATTATGAACAAATATTATGTAATATATTTTTATGATGACGCCACAAAAATGATAAAATTGGTTCTATAATCCTTGGTTGTATTTTATTGGGTCTAGAAGATGTTAAAAGTTGGATATTTTTTTAAAATCCACAAAACTTAAAGATACTATTCTAATATCCAATTTGGGATAAAAAATTTAAAACTAATATATTTAAAACTGATCAATATACCCCTTAATTAAAACATTATCAAACTCAAATATTAGATTTGTATCTTCTTTTCCGAAAACGAAAATGAAGGAAGTAAATAAACAAAACTATCTCTGTTTTCTTTTATTTTCAAGTTAGGGTTTATTTTCTCTATTATTCATTAAAATACAACGGTTCTTGAAAGAGATTAGTGATAACTAATAATTTTCATCATTGATCTTTTTTGGATTTAGAAAAGTTTAAAGCTTTTTTGAAGTGTGATCTTTAATTAGTTTTATGCAGTTATGGTGTAAATGGTTTTGTTGAAAATAGTATGCCAACTAGAATTCATACATATTACAATTAAGTTACCACCCTAAATACAACGGAGAATGAGCTACAAAACCATAAGTTACTTCAACTGGATCAATACCAAATTCTAAAATTTCAAAACAGAATTTGACCCCTAAAAAATAATGAAACAGAGCTTTAACAGAGGTTTTCATTCTAAATTAATACTTGATTCTTACTAGAAAATAAGCGAAGTTAATATATGAACTTTCCAAATGTTTTTATTTTTTCCTTTTTGGTTTTTTTAAGCATGAACTTGTTGGGTATATGTTGTTTTTTATTAGTTGGAGCGAGACGTTAACCATTCAGTTTTAAAATTAATAAATTGATTTAGGTTAATGTAGTGTCGGCTGTACTAGATGGTGGTGGTAGTGGCGAAACATTTCTATAGGTGGTCATGGGAAGATAATTGATTAGCTTCCAAGATAATTTACCTGATAAAAATTTAAATTATAAAGTATATTATTAGTAGTTAAATTTAGATAAAATTAGGGCCGCATAAACCCAACCCGACCCGCCAACCCGATCCGCACTCGATCCGTTCATGAACGGGTCGGGTGTGGATGAGTTTTTCTATACCCTCCTTTCAGCGGGTCGGGTGTGGGTAATAACTCCTCTCACCCGATCTGACCCGCTCACCAGCCATCTCTATTCTAAACTTCATCGGCTGAGCTCTATTCTAAAGCAAACAGATACTGAGAGTCTGAGATAGATTTCTATTTTCAAGTTTCAACTCTTCTCTTTCAGTTCATCGATTCTTTCTTCTCTTTCAGTTCATTTCTACTCTTCACTTTCAGAGGTTATAGAGCACACCACCACCACCATGGCGAACCCAAGAATCATCACCACCACCTTGTTTCTTCTTGAATCTCTATCAGGTATTGTTTGCTTTAATTCTTTTTTTTTTGCCCTAATTGAAATTTTTGTTTGTATAATTACATGATTGAGTAGCAATTGATTATGGGTTTCATTAGTTTTGAGTGATTGTGATGCTCAGAAGGTTTAATTTGATAAATAACTTTTCCCTAATTTGAAATTAATATTTGTGATATTAGGGCTTTTTGTAGTAAAGCATGCCTCTGTTCAATTTGGGGTTTAGTTCTAGCATTGAATAGAGTTTGTGAAACCCTATTATGCAGTGAACTATTTGTAGTTGATTTTGAATTTGGGGCTCTTGTGTTGGGATTTTAATTTAATTGCTTAGCTATGATAGTTAGTTAGTATTGTTGATAGTTTTGTATATATATGTTAATGGAGAAATGAAGCTATAATGGTCTTGTGCTTTTCTGTGATTGTGCTGGCATCCCAAGATTCCTTTTTTTTGATGTATCTCCATCAGAAGTGATATCAGATTGGCATGGTTGAAGAGCAAGTGTAATGCACCCTAGTAATTTCTATAGAATTTGATGACTAGAATAAAAAAGGTCTGTATTTTATTAGCTAATTTGCTAGTCTAACATAGGTACACTATAGCTTCTTGAATTAGGATATACAAGTATATAGCATCATGATTAACATAATATTCTTCTCAATTATGGAAATACTACTATATCATATAGTTTTTCATCTAACCAGGCTTAAACCAGATCATACTCCTAGTAAAATTTTCTCGCTGTCTTGTTTATTTATTTATTATTTTTTTTGTGATAAAATTGTCTGGTTGGATTTACTCTGATGAAATTAGGCTTGGGTCTGACTCAATCTAGTCCAACTTGTCATCCAAAACCTGCCATTATGTTGGGTAACTGATAAGACAATGTCCTATTATGTAAACTGTTCGTTCTGCTATTTGCTACATATAATTATTTGATTTTGAAATGCATAGTTATGAAATCTAAACAGCTAGTTTAAGTGTGTAACATAGAGCATATAATTATGACTTATACTAGGGTAGGGTATACAGGGTGTTGCGACAATGGCTGCATGGACTATTGTCTCTTGATGGTTTAGATATAGATTCAAAGTGAATGCCTTTTTTTTCCCTTTCATTTCTGGTAATAAGGATGTTGTCTTTCCTAGATCCTAGATAACACTGATCAGTATGAGTATTGTAGATTTTTCCTTTGCATAATGCTCAATATTTAGTTGTAGTCATGATGGGATTTGAAGCTCAAGTGTCTTGTCTTTATGAGTTAGTGAATTTCGCTGCCATAATGATTGTATCCTCCTAAGTATAGAAAGTATACATACACGATCATGTATAAGTTTTGAATTGTAGTCTTGTGGCAATAAATTTGTCCAATGACTCTCATGCTCTGCACACCCAAACTTTCAAGGAAGCTGGATAACACCCACTATCTTATCTGTAGCATCTTGAGTTGGAAAACCATCTGAGTCGACTATCATAACCATATGTTGGTTTTAATGAAAGACTAATTGAAATACAACTGTTTTTATTTGCTCTTAATTGGTCGATTGGTTTTTGTTGTTCTTTGAATCAACTGATTTATTGTCCTTCTTTACCATCAACTTCTATACCGTATTTATCATGCTTCTTGCAATCACAGCATGGATAATCAGCCCAATCAGCATCATACCAAGCAAGATCGTTCAAGGACAAAGTGGACAACAAACCTAGATAAGATATTTGTGGACGTAATCTTGGAGCAGGTTCTGTTGGGAAATTGGTCCAACAATGTTTTTAACAAGACGTCATGGCAGTATATTTGTGACGAGTTCAATAAGCTAGCAGGTTTGGAGTTTAACAAGAAACAGTTAAAGAACCACTTGGATGTTTTGAGGAATAGGTACTACGCTGTGAAGTCACAGTTTGATCAAAATGCTCTTGGTGGTTTGGAGGGATCAAGAAACATAGTAATGAGCTTATTGACCGAGGATGAAGTCTCGGATAATTATATTGAGGTATTTCCTGCATGTTTTTCAGAGTACCGGTATATTTTTTACATTTTAATCAGCCTAAACATCCAAAGACAGTGAAGTTCATAACCATCTTTATGAGTTATAGCCATAGATAAGTTCCTAATGATTTTTTATACATTTCAGACTTTTCCAGTGGGTGAGACGACAAAAGTGAAGGATTGTCCAATTTTTATGGTTGGGTTCTGCATCAGGGTAGTCATCTGTAAGATAATTAGTGAGTAAATAGATTTTTGCATCATTTCTGGGCGGGTGACCTACACCCGCCCGGCTCGACCCGCCATGTGAGCGGGTCAGACCCGACCCGACCCGAGGACCATGCGGGTCGGGTGCAGGTGAAATTTTTTTAACCCGCCGAGAGGACAAACCCGACCCGACCCACCCGATGTGCAGCCTTAGATGAAATCATATACACTTAGGGGCTCTTTGGTAACCATTATTATAACGGATTATGATCCCATAATCAATTATCCAGCCCATAATCCATTATTTAGGTGTTTGTTAAAATTTATAATAACTGATTATTTTAATCATATTTGAAAAAACTCATTATTTTCATAAGCAGAAAAAAGTCATTTATAAAAATTATTATAATCAATTATTTTTTTGAACAAAAACGAATTAGATTTTTTTCCTTATTTTCTCTAAACTATCAAAAGAGAGATAAAAAAACAATAGTGGACTAAAAAAAAAAAATCTTAGATCATCATTCTTTTCTCTCCTTTTCAAGAGCATTTTTTTAAGATAATCAATTATCCCAAAAAGTTGTTTGTTAAAATTTATTATAATAATGATTAATATCATAATCATTTTTCAATTTATGATTATCTATAATAATAAATGATAATGATAATTTTTACCAAACACCCCTTTAGTTTAAGCCTGGATGTAACTAGTTTCATACTGTATAGTCTAATAAAAATAATAATTTAATAGATGTATCTGGTTTTATCATGTATATTCTGACAAATAAACATGTTTTCTTGGGGATGTATGTGGTTTCATCCTGCATATTTTAGATATTTATTTATTTTTATGTTGAAGTTGATGGTGGTGTTTGTTGTATTTTGTTACTATTGAAGGTGGTGGTGGCAGAAATATGCTATTTTTTGTTAAAAATGTTAGTAGTGGTGGGAGTTGTGCTAGATCTTTTGTTTTTATATATGGAACGGGTGTTTTACCTATTTTTCGAAGAATTTTTTAGTTATTTATCGAATATTTTTTCTTATTTTATTTTAACCCAAGATGCATCAAGTTTCATCCTACCTATTTTCGTAAAAAAAAATTATCTTAGTTTAAGTCAGGATGCAACCAGTTTCATCCTAGTTATTTTTCGAATAATTTTTTCTTATCTTATTTTAAGTCAGGATGCAACCGGTTTCATCCTAGTTATTTTTTAAATATTTTTTTTTCTAAGTTAAGTCAGGATGCATCCAGTTTCATCCTATTTATTTTTTGAATAATTTTTTCTATTTTAGTTTATTGCCGGGTGCAACCAGTTTCATCATAGCTATTATTTTTTTGAAAAAAAACTTTCGAATTTACTAGCAACAATGGATCTTGTTTTGTAGATAATTTAAAACCATTTTCAAAAATAAAAGTTTTATTAAAATTGGATATATATTTTTAAGTTATTAATTTTTTAGTGGTTTGTTTTTAAATATGAGAGAGAAAGGATAAAAAATATATATATATATATATATATAAATGAGGGATATAATTATATAGGTATTTTGATGTTCACTTTACCTATTTATAATGTTTACTTGTCCATTCTAGAAACGGAGGGAGTACTATCCAAAATTGAGTCAATAATATGTGCCGCACTAACACAGGTAATTTCAGATGATGAGCTTACAATTTATTATTGACTTCGAAACGCTGGTACAAAGGGTAAACAAACTGAGCTTAAACAAGTTTGTTTGTTGATAATGTCTAACTGGAATTCTAGGTCTGACCTGCAATGGTAGGTGGTGGTGGTGGTGACTACCATCCAAAACTTAGCTTAAACTAATAGTTATTCATTCTTTTATTATGATATCAATTGGCTTGCTGACATCTGTATTTTTTATGTTATTATATTTTCTTACATTAGTTTGTTACTCAAAGTGATATCTGCGGTTTTGGTGTATTATATCACGGACTATGATAGCTTCGCCCAGATGAAAAATTGGGTGGAAGAACTCTAGCAAATCAGAGCCCTCTATAATCCATATAGATGCCATTTGCTTTAAATAAACAAGATTCGGATAGAGGGAAATAAAAAACTCGAAGAGGCTGAAAGGTTAATAGTAAATGTTAACTGCAGTATCTTACATGCCAACTCATTCTTAAATTCATTCTTGCTGAGTTTATGGATATAAGTCTGTGCAATGCAGGTATGTTACTGCAACTGTAACCAAAAAAAATTGTTAATGAGATCTCCTAAAGTCAGTACCGGACTTGATGAAGTTTCCTCGACGTTGCAACAAATAAGCTATATTCAACTAACTTTTTCTTTTGGCCTATCACTAATATCGCATAGGGGTACCAGTTTTTGCTTAGGGGTAATCGGGGTTTATCAAATATATGCTTCTCATTGCTTATGCTGTTTAATTTTATGTCACTTTATATTTTTATATTTGTATATTTGTATATGTGAGCTTACTAGTTACTACTATTTATCTTTAAAGTTAAACCCGCACTAGCTTGGACTTAGGATTTTCTGATCATTTGATATGTTAAGAGTAATTAACTTATTTGATGACCTCCTTATAGAATTCCTTGAAACAAATGTTGAGATTAAGCATTGAGCTATTTGGATTAGGTAGTTTCTTGAATTAGCTTTCCTAGGATTACTTTATTATTTTTTAACATCCGATATTTAAATTATTTCAGCTGTTTGTGTTTGCAACTATTAAAGCGGCCAGCGTTGCATAATCTGTCAATATACATAAAAACAACACCAAAATTATACTTGTGCATATATTAAGCTATGTGTATTATCATAAAGTGACATCAAAATGGAATATTCTATAGACATTTCAGAAATGTTAGTTATTAATGATGTCTTATGGGTTTCTCTTTCTTGCACATGTTTCAGATAACCATCTTCATTACTCAACAGATGTTATTCCAATGGCACGAAGTGGAGGGGAATTACAAGAAGATCAGTGGTGGTGTAACTGGTGTTCACTTCGAAATAGGGTTGCAAAAAGGCAAGGATTCATAATTATATATGGAATCTTAAAAAATCTCAACACTACGAAGAAGTTATCTCAATTCTACTAATCTATAGTACAGGCGTGTATGTCACATTCAAGAAGGTAAATCTCTATTCTATTCGTCAAAATGTTTCGTTCCCTTCCTATTATACCTTTTGTTAGCGGCTGCATATTCTATTGACTCATCTTTCAGTAATTATTGATTACTGCAACAGAACAAACATGTTTGGATCATTGGAACTCTTCTTGGAGCTGTTTGAGGCATATGATGCTTTGGATAGTTCATTATACCCGGTGCATAACACAAATACAAATCTATTTTGAATAAAAAATATAACTTTTTTTTTTAAAGTATAAATAATATGACTTAGTCTTCCTTTAGTAATATTAGACTCCAATATCCATGCATCGCCAAATTAAATAATATGAAGCTATACTTCAAAAAATAAAAAGAAATGCCCAAACCGATCTGGGCAAGTTATTTTATGAGCTGAAAGCCCAGTGAATATTCAAACCTAGGAATTGCTACATAATCCATTATACACGACCCGTTTACCGTGTAATCCACCTATCTAACGTGTTTTAATCCCTAGTCCAGAAACAAGTTTTTGGACAGATTTTCTGAATTGTTGGTCCAACTCACGTGAATGTAATGAAATATACATTTTAAATATTTCATATTTACCCTTTCTATAACGAACGTATAAATCGAGTCGAAATCAAATCTTCCAAAATTTTATTTTCATTTTTTCTTCAGCTCAAAGATCCGATTTTCTCTCTCTCTGCTTCAGTTGGTGTTTTTCAGTTTTAGGGTTTTGATATCAAATCTCCAGGTATTTTTCTGTAATCTTCTTCTATGCTCTTATAATTTTTGTTATTCTTTGTTCTGTTTTTGTTTTTTTCAACTGAAATCATGATAATCAACTTGATTTCATGATTTTGTTTGTTTTCTTACACTGAAATCATGATGATTACGATTTCTATGATGTACATTTTGTTGAATTCCATGATCGATCTCGTTTTTATTCGTGCTTTAGTTTTTCTTTTGATTTTTGAAACTGATTTTTGTAATCGTTCTGTTTTGTTCATTAGATCGTCGTATTCAGTTTGTTTACATGTCCTTTGATAATAGGTTTTATTTGGTGTTCTTTTATTTTTTCAGGAAATCATGATTTTTGTTCTTTCTTCTGGATGTTTTAAATGATTCTTCAGTACATATTAATACGTACTGTTTATCTAATTTTTTTGATATATATTATTTTTTAGTATGTTATTTTAATTAAATATATTGTATGGTATACCATTTTTGAATCAATACATATTTGTTTTGCACTGCATTAAATATGGTTTTATTTGTTTGTTATGTGTGAATCTATAATATGTGTGATACTTCTAAAATAGTACATATCATGTTCTAATGTAGTTTCAGTATTCATATCATCTTAAAATATATGTTTGATTTTTGTGTTTGTGTTATTTTATTTGGATCACATTTCTTCAGGTTCAACATGCCAGGTGTTGGTTCTAATCCAAATACCTTTTGATACTCTCATGTATACCACAAGCAACACCACATTGCATATTTGGTTACGTTATCTTCGACTTTGGAAGATTTGAAGTTTACTATTTGTAATGCGTGGAGCTGGTTGACTCCATCAACTATTGTTGTTAATCATGTTGAAAATGGAGCGAAAGTCCCTCTCCTTGTTGATGTATCTCTTCAAGGGCTTGCTACATTACATTTTATGAAGAATTTAGATTTCTTTGAGTTGCATGTTGATGTTGTTTTATCTGCTGCATCTAGTTCTTTGAGAAGTGCTGATTTTGACAACAGTGCTGAGTTGGTTTTGAGTGCTAGGAACAATTATTTGAAAGATTGTAAAGAGGTTGCAAGTGTTCTTTTTTCTGATGGTTGGGATAATGTTTTTGAAGATAAAAACAATCTCTTCCATGGTGGTGTTGAAGTTGTTCGGTTACCATGTGAGAAATATTATTTGAGGATTGGATATAAGGTTAAAAAATTGAAGAATGACCTTGTGTAATGACCCGACCTTCCACCGATACTGTCCCCACTTAGCCACTGCGGTCATCCGGAAGTATGGGGTTTTTCTATGGGCACCCTGCGGTCATCCAGCAGCAGCTTCCCGGGAGGTCACCCATCCCTGGATTAGTCCTGCTTGAGCACGCTTAACTGCAGAGCTTTTTGCCAACTCTGAGCCAGTTGTGCTGAAAATGCCTCGGTGTTAGGAAAGGACAAACAATTACCTATATTCCATTCGGCGAACCCTACCTGCCGAATTGGGGTATTACAATACCACCACATTAAATTGGAGCCGTCCTCGGCTCCGGAATATATTCAATCCCAGATCTCCGACGTTCCCTACCACCTATGAGACCAATACCTGGAACACCCCATCCAGCGTACTCTCTCACCCTTGGTAGGTGACCCGTCGTCGGCTCTGATACCACTTTGTAATGACCCGACCTTCCACCGATATTGTCCCCACTTAGCCACTGCGGTTATCCGGCAGTGTGGGGTTTTACGGGCACCGCTGCGGTTATCCAGCAGCAGCTTCCCGAGAGGTCACCCATCCCTGGATTACTTCCGCCCAAGCACGCTTAACTGCAGAGCTTTTTGCCAATTCTAAGCCAGTTGTGCTGAAAATGCCTCGGTGTTAGGAAAGGACAAACCACTACCTATATTCCATTCGGCGAACCCTACCTGCCGAATTGGGGTATTACACCTTGAGAGATTCATAGTGAGATGCAACAATGGCTATTGCTCTTGGATGCTTCATGCGGTTGCCATGAATGGTTCTTTGGATGTGTTTAAGAGAAAATATTACGTGGGTAGGCACACTTGTGGTGCTGGTTATAGGTTAAGGAGTCCAACTATTTTGAGGAAGCTTGTAAATCATTTAGTTCATGAGCGTGTCAAGCACAACCCTCTCAGAAAGTCGTAAAAAGTTATGGATTATATTAAAGTTGGTGGAGGGATCAATATCAAGTATTACCACGCATATCATGCATTAGAGTTATGGCATCAAATGATTTTTGATGACGATATAAAGTCATACACTGATCTTGCTTGGTGGGTTACTATTGTTCAGGAAACCAACCCAGGGTCTTATATTGATTTTGATTTCAACGACGCAACAAAGAGATTCAACAGAATTTTTATTTGCTTTGGAGCTTGTAGAGAGGGTTATAAACTTTGTCGTCCAATGAACTTTTGTGCATTTCTTACGGGGAGGTTTAAAGGAGGTCTAATGGATGCGACATGTCTTAACGACAATCAAGGTAACTCTTTTATATGGTACATATTTTGATATGTAACTGTTTTTTATGTACCAGTACAAACAGAAATGTAGTCTATTTTCTGGTACATATAGATATCTACTTTAGGATCATACACATCATACATAAAGTACATATTGATATACATTGTAGGTATAACATAATTTAAAGGTGCAGACATGAAGTACATATTGATATGGGCTTTTATATTTTTTTCCCATGTTTTTATCCTTTTGCATATGCATTAGTTCCTGATGAAATAATGATAATTGGCATTGGTTTATGGACAATCTTAAAAAAGTTTTGGACCATCGTCCTATCACCTTTTTGACTGACCGAGGTGAAGGTTTATTGAATGCAATTCTTAAAGTTTTCCCTGATTCATATCATAGCTATTGTTTTTTCCACTTGAAAAAGAACTTACCCATCAGTAAGGATGATGAAAAATATAAAGAAGTGATGAAATGTTTCCAAAAAGAAAACATATGCTCTTTCTCCAGCAAGATATGAAGAATGTCTTCAAGAAATGGTTTATCTAGGAAGGCCTTGGGTTGCTCAATACTGCCGTAACATTCCTAGGGAAAAGTGGTCTAGTGCATACTTCCCAATGGTCAGACTTCTTCAAGCATTTCCGAGTCTTTTAATAACTGGATTCGCTTCGAGAAGAAGTTACCTCCTTGTGCTCTCTCTGACACAATCAGGTTTTTATAAGTTTCTTGTAACACTACAAGTATATAGATACTATATGTATAATATGTTTGTTATTTTTTAATTTTATTTTTCGTGTAGGCTATGGGTAATGGAGTTGATGTCTGAAGAAAGTCTTTTGATGGATCCGGAACTCTTAACCCATGTGTATCAAGCCTTGCTTGAACTACACATTCAAATTGATCGTCCTTGGAAAGTTAGTCAGTCATATGCTCACGTCTTCTTGTGATTCTATTCAGAATTTTCTTTTCTTGATTGGTGTATTGAACCTTGAAATTTTCATTGAACTGTACCAAAGCAACAAAATATGTACTATAAAAACAAGTTTCTTCATGAGGTACATATAAACATATACTGTAGGATAACAAACATTATACATTTAATACATATCATTATATATTGTAGGATAACAAACATCATAAATGCAGTAAATAAGTACATATTTTTCTTATCTCATATTCAGTTGTATCAATGTCAGTTTGGAGGGCAGCATATAACTTTGTCATATTCCATTTGACAGCTCTCGGAACAATTTTTTTTTTCCGGAATCGTCTTTATTTCCTCCGGTTCCAGCAAATATGCATGCTCTGTATACCAAATCTGTTTTGGAAAAATAAATTCACCAAAACAAAGTTAAAAGTAAATCATGATTTTCATTAAGTAAACTACTAAAAAGATTTTTAGTACGTATTCTTACCAATAAATAGTTCAGACATCCGGTAGTATTCTCGACTGCATTTACATTTTCATTTAGTGACTTTTCTAGGTAAGAATGTATCAAATCTGTCCATGACACATTCTTTGCATCCTCGAGATCCTCCACAAGACCAATGTACTTTTCAGTCAAGGCATGTGCATCTTTTGTTGTGAAAAACAACGTGATACACATGAACATGCATATAAGCCTTACAAGGTCTTCAGCATCTCTCACTTCTTCACCTTTTTCCTCACTCTCTTCTTCAATATCTTCTTCACTTTCTTCTTATTCATTTTCTTCAGGTTCTTCATCACTTTGCTTTTCTTCAGATTCTCCAACTTTGTCATTTGCTTTCTTCTTAGTTGCTGAATTTTTTCTTAAAAGTTTCAAGACTTCTTCATGTTTCCTCACTTTATTTACCTTTTTAGTCTTTTCTACATCACCAAAGAACCTTTGGAAGAAAGCATTGTTTCGATATCCATCCTTTGATGTCAGCATCATATCTTCATGTTGTCTTTTCCCTGCTCTTGGTATTCCAAAACCTACTTCTTCAGGAGTGGATATCAGAATATGTGAAACTCCATGCCTTTTGAACTCAAATGTGAGCTCGTTCACAACTTTACTTCTCTTATAACATTGTATTAGATTGGTCACCGCAGTTTCATTCTTCATCCGGTGATCTACACAAAGATTTGTGTACCAGAACATCAAAAAAAGGTTCCCATATGATTGCTCACCAATGATCCGCAACTGAGTTTCACTCAACTGAAGCTTTACAGCCTTGATTGCTTTAACAAGTGAGAAAATCCCCGTGAAACCACTTTTGTAGATCTTCCTAGAAGGTGCAGGTGCTTTTGTCTTCATTGTGGTTTTCTTCACACCACCTATATAATGAACAGACTGTCAATAACCCTATAATATATCAATATGTACTATAATATAGAACAAAGTATATATTTTGATATGTTGATATCTGTCTGTTATATCATGAACAAAGTATACATTGATATGTACTGATCCAATTCAAGATTAGAACAAAGTACATATCAATATATATTATCCTGTATGCAAGATCTAGATGTTATAGTATAGAACATTATATATGATATATATGCTTTATATCTATATCATGAACAAAGTATATATTGATATGTACTTTGTTCTAGATCTTGAATTGGATCAGTACATATCAATATATACTTTGTTCATGATATAGATATAAAGCATATATATCATATATAATGTTCTATACTATAACATCTAGATCTTGCATACAGGATAATATATATTGATATGTACTTTGTTCTAATCTTGAATTGGATCAGTACATATCAATATATATTATCCTGTATGCAAGATCTAGATGTTATAGTATAGAACATTATATATGATATATATGCTTTATATCTATATCATGAACAAAGTATATATTGATATGTACTGATCCAATTCAAGATCTAGAACAAAGTACATATCAATATATATTTATCCTGCAATCAAGATCTAGATGCTATAACATGAAAATAAGTATATATTGATATGTACTGATCCAATTCAAGAATTAAAACTAAAAACCAAGTACATATAACCTATGTTTTGCATGCTAGATCTATGTGCTATAACATGAAAAAACTATATATATATTGATATGTACCGATGTTGTATGCTAGATCTTACTCCTATAACATGAACAAAGTATGTTATATATTGATATGCACCGATGATTAGAATCAGTACCTTTTTTACCAGAAACAACAACACCCTTCTTCTTTTTCTATGATGTGATGGAGAACGAACAACAAGAGCTTTCGTAAGAAGAGATTTCTTCTTCTTCTTTGCAGATGGAGAATCAACAACAGTCTGTTTCATTTTATTCGACTTCTTCTTTTTTGATTTTGGTGGAGAATCAACAACAGTTTGTTTCATTTTTTTCGATGTTGTTGGAGAATCAACAACTTCATTATTCTTCTTCTTTTTTGATTTTGGTGGAGAATCAAAAACAGTTTGTTTCATTTTTTTCGATGTTGTTGGAGAATCAACAACTTCATTGTTCTTCTTCTTTTTTGATTTTGGTGGTAGAGAATCTACAGGAGAAGCTTCCTTCTTCTTCTTCGATAGTGGAGATTGGGGAGTATCGTGTTCTTCAACTACTGTTTCTTTTATTCTTCTATTGATTTTTCTCTTGGTACCCATTTTAGGTGGACTATATGGCAGTAGTTGCTGAAAGTAGCTTAGGTTTCAGTTGTAAAATGCTCAAAGAAATCTATATTTCAAAGTCTGTTATTACAAATTTTGATTTTGTTGTTTGCTCTGTGTTTTCAAATTTGGTTTCAGGTGGAAATTTACCCTAGATTTTCAGGTTTCGAAATAAATAAGAGGTGGATGGAGTAGCTGAAACTGAAAATTCCGTTATAAGAAAATGAGAAGTGCAGGAAGTGGAGGAAGTGGAGGAGGTGGAGTACATGAATGGTTCCACGTGATGGGCATAACAATAATTTTTAGTTTTCAAAACGATTTTAGACTTAAGAATAAATGGGTTCTCCCGGATGGACTATAGGTTTGTTTATGCCAAAATTCCCATTGACATGAACAACCAATAATTTGATAAAATACAGTAAATAGAAAGATTTTAACTAACATTTTGATACACAGAATCCTCTTTAAAATCAACTAATTAGAAAGGTTTCAATTAACCATTTATTTACTTTTCAAACATTTGATCAAATTACAGTCTCTAATTCAATATCTAATTCATAATCTTTATGTGTATAGAAGATGAATCATGATAGTGAAACTTTTAAATAGTATTTTACACAATAAATACATACCTAATGATCTTTTCTTTCTTCTCTGATTACTCTTCCTTAGCCTATTCTTCTTTCAATTTTCCGACCCCCTCTTTGTTGAATGATCTCTTCTATTTATAGATTATCTAATGGGTCCCTCTTGTCCCGATACCTTCTTTCGTTCTCCTTATTATCTTCAGATCGGGATGATTGTATGGTGGACAGGTCATGCTCTTCTTTTTTGGTCCGTTACCTTGTATGATTAACACGTACTCTTCGTTCTTTGAGAATCATCTTTGTCCCGATCATAGGTGTTAATCATGTGGTTAAAGTAATAAAAGTAATTATTGCCTTTACTTTCCCGTTCAATAAGCATTTAATGCTATCTGTTTCGATCAGTGTGATACTACTTTCCCGATCTTATGTGTCAATCATGCAAGGATCTATTCAGTATTTCACATCTTTCATATACTCGATCTTTTCATAAGGTTTTGATTGTGTGCTTCTCGTTCTTCTTAGAACCACTGCTTCTTTCCTTAATCATCTTACACGTGTCGTTCTCCCTTTATTTCCTAACAACTTGCCCCCTTCTTCTTCTTTTTTTCAAAAACTTTCAACGGTCGATCCAAAGTTTTGGAAAAAGTAGAAGAATAATTATTACCTTTTGTTTTACCATTACTTCTTTTCGCACGTTATGCGAGTTTTTCGCAGGCAGTAACTTCTATTATTACGTTTGTGTCAGTTACCTTTTTTCGAGGAAATCAAATCTTTGCCTGGATTAACACCTCAAATTGTGACAGTTTCTATTCTTTTCTTTAAATACGATGCAGTCTTTTCCACTTATGTCTTTACCTCTTAAAGTTGCTGCTCTTTATCTTTCTTGAAAATTTCAAATACTTTCGTTCTCCCAACTGTTCAGGAGCTTTTAGCATCAACCACATTTATTCTACTTTTGATCAAGTAATTGTTTATCTTCTTTCTCCATGTATATTGAGGATTTTAACCTCCAGTATCTTATTTTGATTTTTAACCATGATTAGCTTTAAACAGATATGATTGAACTGATAATTGCTTTTGATTTTTATGATTGTTTCTTTATGATCTATGATGATTCCTTCATACATTGATCCTTTGGATTTTCTTTTCAGATAAAAACAATATGTCTTACAGAAACCCCAATGTTGCTGGTGATCACCAAGAAACCGGAAGACCTTTCGAGAATTCCTTCTTCTAGATATGTTGTGTCTCGGTCTGTTCGTAACCCATCTCCTGATGCTTCTATAACTACCAGTCCTGCCCCCAGAAATAAGCGGGCTCATGCCACTTATAGTTATCAGTCGATCAATATTGAGGATTTTAAGAGAAGACATGCTCTTGAGGGATTTAAAGTCTCACTCTATGACAAAAATAATGATGTACTGACTTTAGGAGCAATTCAGAGCTTTAACTATTCTTTCCATAGTTTATTAATTTCAGCTGGTGCTTTAGAGGTCGGACTTCGTCTCCCACTATATGAAGAAGAAAATCCTTTCCAATTTGAAGTTCTTGCATCTCGCGGTGATTCTCCTCATGGTCAAGCTCGATCCATTACACAATATAATGGAAATTGGTGGCGTATCCTTGATGAGTGTAGCCTCCGAAGTGAAGGGCGAACTAATCTTACTTGTTACGTTCCAAATTTTGTAGAACGTGACAATTATACAGTTGAAAATTTTCATTCTACATACGGAGATGGTGTCAGTATCAGGAATTTTGTGAAGTGGAGCCCTGTTCGTAAGTGTCTTACGGGATTTCCCTTATTATATGAGGTTGACGATCCAAAAATCAAGTTTATTCCATTTACCAAAATTGATTTTCCCACAAAAGAAAGAATTCGTCAAGATCATGACTATAATTGGTATCGTACTCCAATTATAATTGAAGCTCCTTGGGTTTTTGGTAACATCTCCAAAGATGAAATTCAAAGATTCGTAAACGTTTCTCAAGCTATTGTCCTTGGCGGTTAAATTTTGATGACTACAAGTTTGAATATAAGGTTCGTACTCTTCTTTCTTTTAGTATTGTCCCGAACTACCCTTGAATTTTTTCTTACGGGATAAATGTTTGTGCTTCAGGTTGAACCCGATTCCGAACTTCAAACTGAAGTTCCTCCTCCTCGCCCAAGCCCCGGTATTCAGATCGTTGAAGGTAGGCAACGAGTTAAGGAAGAAGTTATTGAAGGTAAGGGGAAACGAAAACTGGTTCTCCCTGAGAAGGAGAAAAAGAAACCAAAAAGAACGTTGTACCCTTCTGAAGTAGAAGAAGAGGAAATTAGAGATTGTTTTGTTGAAGGGAATAGCAGTTCCGCTCTTATCTTAGCTGCGGGACAGAACGTTGAAGGTTCGGTCCAAGCAGAAATTTCGGGACAGCGCGTCATCATTGATGTTGTTCCTGTTAGCGTGGGGGAGCCAATTATTTCTTCAGACCAGCCTTTAATAACTCAATCTATTTCTGAAGTTGTTCCTACTACTGCTGCTCCTACCGGCTTCTATGATTCCTTTTCTCCCCTTCCTTATAACTTCGACATAGAGCCAATCGCTTCAAATAGTGGTACAATGACAGTTCTTACTGGATTACCTCAAGAAGAAGCAGATGATATTGCTGTTGAAGAGGAAAATATTGAAGAAGTGAATGATGTTGTTATTGTTGAATAAAATATTGAAGAAGAAAATGTTGTTGTTGATGTTATTGTAGAAGAAAAGACAAATAAAGTTACTGAAGAAGCGGATGTTGAAAACATAGCTCCTAGTACTTCAGTTACAGATGTCCCTAATTTCCCGAACCTCCTTGTAGATAAAAATGCTTCTGGAGTTATTCATGAATCAAATGCACCCATCGGGACATTGGTTCATTCTTCCACTAATGCTGATAGGGCCGATGTTGACATGCCTGATGTTGAACCTTCTGCTCAAAGGTCCTTCTGTGAAGTGGATCTAAATATGAGAATGAATGAAGGAATCAACCTTGCTGGTGATGAGGACGAAGCTTTCAAGTGGTTTCTTTATAAAGGACTTCTGAATACTTCCGCATGTCCCCATTCATTGAAATATGATAGTTCTTCGATGTCTAGGCTGCGGAATTCACTTGGTGCTGTTCCACTGGAGGATGCTCGGGACGCTTGGTTCGAAAGCTAATGTTACGATCAATCGTTCCCGCTAAATCCTTCTTCTTATTTAGATGAAACTCTGGCTATTACAGAGGGTCCATCATATTCTTTCCCGCAGCAAGCTCATGCTCAGCTTAAATATGGCACCGATTGCCTATTTGCTTCGTATAAGTTTTATAAATCTCGGGCCACAATGATGGAGCTATTGTTCAAGAACGAAGCAGAGATGGTGAAGCGTGGAAATGATGATTTGCATCAAGAAAATGAAAATCTCAAGCAGCAAAACAACTATCTTCAACAACAACTTCAATAACAACTTCAACAACAACAACAGCAACATCAAGAACAACAACAACAACAGCAACAACAACAACTTCAGAATTTTGAGGATCAAAATCAAGGGCTTCAAAGTCGGAATCAAGGTTCGTTCCTTACCCCGTAGTTCGTACCTAGTTTGGGTTCGTACCTCTATAGGTTCGTACCATTTTTTTTTTTAAGCTTTGAATTTCATTTCTGGGATCAGTGGGAGACTTGGAATCCCTTTTTAGGTTCGAGCGTAGGATGATTCAGTTGAACAATCGTGGAAAAGAAGTAAATATGGAAATGGAATTGGTTAAAGGGAAATTAGCACAGTTGTCCGATAATATTGAGTTGAATACTTGGAGACGCAATAGGGCTAAATCGAAATATCAGGAAGCTCTGAAAACTTTAACTCTTAAAGAAACAGAGTTTAAGTCTATAGCTAGAGGTATATATGCTTGAGTTATATGCTTGTTTTGTTTAGGGTATTATATGGTTTATCTGATACTTATTCTGGTTTTCAGGGTTAGAAAAGAAGGTCAATGAAGCTAATACACGAGTAACAATAGCAGAGGCTGAACTCAATGTTGCGAATAGCACAATAACAAATATTACTGAAGAGTTGAAGACTTCGGAAAAGAACGTAGCTCTTAGCATACTAAAGCTTCGGGATTTGCAAACTTGTTTGAATGCTGAGACCTTTAAGCTCGAAGCTCGTGAACAGGAAATTGTAAAAGAGCAATCAAAATCTGAGGAGCTATTAAAGGAATTAAATGCTGAAAATGATCAAAGATCCTGCTTGGGTAAACAAGTAGAAAAATATCAACAAAAAATTAAAGATCTTCAATCAGAAATTGATTACGGGCGTGCTTATACAAGTTGGGTGAGACAAGATGCCAAGGAAAAAATTGCAATGTCATTTAATGCTGCCTTGGATCGTGCTCAAGACGATCCTTCTGTATTGAATGGTCGCGCTCCTGTCCCGAAGGTTCCTTCTCAACCATCCTGACGCACTAATTCCGAAGCCTAGTTGTACTTGTTCTTTGTTCTAATTCTCATAGCTTCATCTATTGATATCCTTTTCTTATGTCCCGATCCTTTTGTATCTTGAGTTTTGACTTACTTTAGTTGG
Source organism: Papaver californicum (assembly GCA_023531435.1). Classification (NCBI taxonomy): domain Eukaryota; kingdom Viridiplantae; phylum Streptophyta; class Magnoliopsida; order Ranunculales; family Papaveraceae; genus Papaver; species Papaver californicum. The sequence goes on from JAJJMC010005141.1 coordinate 4,658,346, forward strand.
AAACTTCATTTTGTGACTTTCTTCTATTGTGCTTGGATATGCTTTTAATATTGTTCCTGCATAAGAGATGACATTTTGAAATCTTTAGGTTAATCATATTGTTTCATGAGTACAATGGATCGAAGTATATATACCTCGAAACATGTAATTCGAGATCCCACACATACGAAACAAACCCGGGCCAGGGGTAAGATACAAGGTTGGTCCCGAACGTACTTTGAAAATGATAACCATAAATTAGGCATTCCTTCTTTATTAGAATCTTACAATTATTAAAATTCTATAAGGACATTTACCTTTTTGTTGATATTACGATTGTATCGTTAATCGTAAGCGCTTTCCAGAATATGATGTTCCTGGAGTAATTGAATCATAATTGTGTCGCCAATCGAAGCGTTTTCCAGAATAAGGTGTTCCTGGAATTGAATTTTGATTACATCCCCAATCGTAGCGTTTTCCAGAATAAGGTGTTCCTGGAGTAATTGAATTTTGATTATGTCGCTAATCATAGCATTTTCCAGAATGAGGTGTTCCTGGAATTGACTGTTATTTTAAGTATAACTTCATAAAAAATCTTATTATTAGATATAGTATTGAATAAAAATTTGTATACCTGTATTGGTCACCATAGCTGTACTGTTAATCATGGATAATAAATTTTTAAGTATTGTGCGTTCCATGGATGTTGTAAGATTTCTCCTTGCATATTCCGAAGATAGTATGATCCTTGTCCTGCTGATGCTTGTATTATGTACGGACCATCCCATGTTGGTGCGAGCTTCCCTGCACTTTTGTCCCGATGGTATTCCGTGATTTGTCGTAAAACATATTGTCCTTGGACAAAGTTTCGTGACTTGACCTTTTTGTGGTAATTCTGTGCCAACTTTCTTTGATAATTTTCCATTTTCTAGAGTGCCACTTCTCTTTTTTCTTCTAAATCATCTAACTTTTGTAACATTAAATCTGAATTTAGATTTTTCTCCCATGCTTCTGTTCTAGTTGTAAGTAGAATGACTTCTGTTGGTATAACTGCTTCTATCCCGTAGGTAAGTGGTGACTCTCCAGTGGATTATTTTCTTGTGGTACGGTACGCCCATAATGTTTTATGCAATTGTTCACACCATTGTTTGTAATGTCCATCCATGTTTTCTTCAAATTTGTTGCGATTGTTTTATTGTGGATTCAGCTTTTCCATTACTCTGGGGATAGAATGGTGTGGATTTGTGTTTCTGAATGTTAAATGCTTCAAATAGCATATCAATGTTCTTTCCTTGAAATTGCTTTCCATTATCAGAAACTATGGCTGCTGGAATCCCAAATCTGCAGATGATATCTTCAAATAAAAATGTGAACACGTCGATGTCACTGATTCGAGCTAATGCTTTAGCTTTTACCCACTTGGTAAAATAATCGGTGGCCACAATTAAATATTTTCTCTTTTTGGTCCCTTCAACTAACGGACCAACAATATCTACCACCCATTTCGCAAATGGCCATGGACTGAGTATAGAATTAAGCTCTGTGGCAGGTGCTTTGATTTTCTTTGCGAATTGTTGACATTCTTCACACCTTCATTCCATGTTTTCTGAGTCCTTAAGCATGGATATGCAATAATAACCTTGAGTTTTAGCTTTTAATGCGAGTGAACGTCTTCCACTGTGGTTTCCCGCATCTCCATAATGTATTTCTTTGAGTATCCATAATCCTTCCTTTTGTGATAAGCATCAGAATAATGGCCCGATGAATGATTTACGATACAAAATACCATCTCAAAGCTGGTAATATCCGATTTGAGTTGAATTTTTCTCGCTTCTTTAGAATTTGAAGGCAATATGTTATCTTGTAGATATTGATGAATCGAAATCCTCCAATATGGTTCATTTGGTTGATCATCTACTTGTTGAGGCACAGGTGCGGCATTTTTTATTGCGGGATCATTAATTTCTTCTATCACATCTTCTTCTATGTTATTAAGTGCTTTTATCTGTATAGATGGTTCATATATTCTTCCGAATTTTATAGCTGTGATATTAGGATCGTTTACCATGGAGGAAATGAATGCCAGTGCATCAGCATGTCGATTTTTGTCCCGGGACAGATGCCGAAAAATAATGTTTGGGATTTGATTTGATAAGGTTTGAAAAAGGTTTTTATATTGTACTAAATCTTCATTGAGTGTTTGATATTTTAATTCGACTTGGCGAATTACCAATTGTGAATCACTTGTGAGTCGAACATTGCTGATTCCTAGCTCGATGATGAGTTTTAGAGCATGAACTACAGCTTCATATTCTACTATGTTATTTGTATGTTCTTCAAACTCAAGACGAAATGAATGTGTCATTCGTCCTCCCATTGGTGCAGTAATCACAATACCAATTCCCGCTCATTCCTTATTTCGGGACCCATCAACAAAGACTTCCCACCTTTGAGAATTTGTTGAGTTCAGAATATCTTGTGGGTCCTCTTTCTCGCATCCTGGTAATCCTTTAACATAAATATACAAATAAAAAAAATGAATTATTAAAGTGATGAAAATTTTAGTAAAAAAGTTTTAAATAAGTTAATTTCTTTTTTTCCACCTATCGGACCTTGAATTTCATATTCTTCTTCAATCGGGAAATCCGCAAGGAAGTCAGCTAAAACTTGAGATTTTTGTGCGGTTTGCAACTCATAAATGATGTTGAATTGTTCTAGATGGGCGTTCTATTTTGCGATCCTTCCTACTTTTCTTGTATTCTTTAATACTGATTGTAGCGGTGCCTTGCTCGGGACACGAACATAATATGTGAGAAAACAGGTACGTAACTTCTGAGTGGCAAAGACCAATGATAAAATGAGTTTTTCGATTTTAGTGTAATTTCTTTCTGTTGAATTAAGGGTTTTGCTGATGTAATATATTGGTTTTTCTATTTTCTCATTAGTACGTACCATCACTGCGCTGATTGCATCTTCCGTTGCCGCTATGTACAAGGTTAATATTTCTTCAGGGTTCCGGTTTCTGTAATGCTGGTAATGTAGCCAGATGCATTTTTATGTTTTGGAATGCTTGTTCACATCGATCATTCCAATCAAATTTATTTTTCTTCTTAAGTATATCAAAAAAGGGTTTGCACCGTTCTGATGATCTAGCAATAAATCTGCTTAAAGCGGCCAAACATCCATTTAATTTCTGTATACTTTTAATGTTGTTGGGTGATGTCATATATGTTATTGCTTGAATCTTTGCTGGATCAACTTCAATTCCATTTTTTGTAACCAAATAACCCAAAAAACGTCCCGAAGTAACACCAAAAATACACTTCTCCGGATTAACTTTCATCTTGTATTTTCGTAATGCAACAAAAATTTCAGTGAGGTCTTGTAGATGATTGATAGATAATTTACTTCTTACCAACATATCATCCACATAAACTTCTAAAATTTGCCCGATCCAAGGTTTGAATATTGCATCAACTAGTCGTATAGCTGTAGGACGTGGAATTAGCCAACTCAGATGAATTTCATCGAGGTCCTGCGGATCCCACCCAATCTAAATACTGTTATAACGCCGGTGGACTAGACGAAGGAAGTAGTACCGTCGATGTTGCTCCCGCGTTTCGTAATCCAAATGGCATCCTGGTATAGCAATACAACCCCCGTGGAGTGAAGAATGCTGTATGTTCTTGATCAGCTTCTGCAAGTGCAATCTGGTTATATCCCGACTGACCATCCATAAAAGATAATGCCTCACGGCCTTCTACAACATCTACCAACTGATCAATGTTGGGAAGTGGATAACTATCTTTCGGACATGCCTTATTTAAATTGTTGAAGTCTATGCAGATTCTTACTCCACCGTTCTTTTTTGGAACGATCACCATATTAGAAAATCCACGTTGGATATCGTACTTCACGAATGAATCCTGCATTTAAAAGCTTTGCTAACTCTTTTTCTACTGGATCGTGATACTACGGTGCAACCTTACGTATCCGTTGTCGAAATGGTATAGCATCGGGACGTATTTGTAATTCATGTTGTACAATATTTGGATCTATCCCGGGCATGTCTTCCATGTTCCATGCAAATATATCTACAAAATCACGAAGTAGCTTGATCAAACTTTGCTCCATGTCTTCTTTCATCAATGTTCCAATTCGCACTTGTTTAGGCAATTCTGTAGTTCAAATATTTATAATTTTAGTTTCTTCTACAGAAGTGAAAATTGGTTTAGGAATCCCGATCGAAGTTGGAGTTCCCTATAATTGATATGAGGATCCTTCGAATTGCCGATTTGTTGAATTTTCTTGATTCTTACTGCTTTCTCCTAATTCATTTGTTGCTTTTTGTTCGATGTTTCTTTTCAAGTAATGATTTATCTCCTCTTCATTTGCTTTGATTTTGCGGTCTTTCTTCCTTTCCCGCTGTTGTTGTTCCCGTTCTTCATTCATTCTTACTTCTGCCATTATACAAAACTTTGCATCATCTTGATCTCCCTTGATCTCCATTTCTCCTTGCGGTGTTGGAAACCGCAAATATTAATGATAAGTTGAAATTACACCTTTCAGCTGGTGTACCCATCGTCTCCCGATTATTGCATTATACGGGGATGGAGCATCTACTACGCTGAATCTTGTCAAGATGTTAATTGGTCCAGCAGAAACTTGCAAATCAATATCTCCTTCAGGTCTTGAAGCCATTCCATTGAACGCATAAATAACATATCGGGACGGGATTAATTGATCTTTTTTGAGTCCCATTTTGCAAAATGTGTCATGAAACAACACATTTAAAGAATTGCCCCCATCCAAATGAATTTTTCTAACGTTCCACCCTGACATTAGCAATGTAAGAACCAAAGGATCATTATGCATCTCAATTTCTTGATTTACTTCCTGTGCCGAGAAAGTTAAAGGGGATGCCATCTAGTCTTCCCAAGCTTCCGTTATTCTTCCTGATACTTTAAAAATTTCATGGTCCCGAATCCTCTTGCATAAATTTGTATTGATTGCAGCGTTCATATCTGTATCTCTTTCTTCTGAAGAAGATATCATATTAATGGTTTGTTCGTTATACGGGATATGCGCTACCTTGCCTTTTTCTGGTCTTGCTATTGGTTCGGGCCTTTGAATGAATTCTTTCAACTCTCCTGCATCAATCATTCTTTGTACCAGTATAATAAAATTCCTGCAGTTATCTGTTGTGTCCCCTTTATAACTATGGTACTCAGAATAATCTGTTGAATGTTGTGTGAACTCAGGTTGATTGCCTCTTGATGGTGGCCACTGAAAATCTGGTTTATTTTTTATAATTTCGAATAATTCAGAATATGATATATTGAGTTTTGTGAACACTCTTTCTTGAAATCGCTGAACAAAATTTTTGTTATCCCCTTGCCGTGGGCGTTTTGATTCTCTTGGTTCAGATTTATGAGGGAATTTCTTTTTTTTTTCTGGTGATACTTCGATTGAATTTGTCCTTTTTATGTTTCTTTGATTTCGCGAATTACTTCTCGGACCTTGTTCTTGCACATCTTGCAATCTTGCACATGTTTCTATTATTTCCCTGAGCTGTCCCTCAGTTTTGGGATTGTTACGATGAATTTCAATAAAAAGTTGACATCTTCGATCAGCGATTCCCCACTTATAATGATTGATCGCTATACTTGAATCTACATCTCCAATTGCTTGGCAAATTGCATGCCATCGGGCCGTATATGACCGAATCGACTCTTCTGGCCATGATGTAAGGGAATATAGTCTGTCCACTCCCGAATCAACGGGCTTGTTGTACATATATGCCTCGAGAAATTTCCTCACTAATTGTGAGTAACAATGAATAGAATTTTCTGGCAATCTGTCATACCATAACAATGCTGAACCTTTCAAACTTGATAGGAAGCATCGGCACATTATTGCTTCGTGTCCGTCCCATCGTGACATCACTCGATTATAATATTTTAAGTGTGAGGTCGGGTCCTTTGTACCATCATAACATTCAAATACAGGGATACTGTATTCTCTTGGCAATGGAACACATGTCAATTGTTGAGCCAGCGGTGTTCGTTTGGCTTCCTTCAGCACCTCTTCAATTCTTCCTCCTTCTTTATTTTTTAACCCTTTTATTTCTTCTTTCATTTGCTCCATAGCTTCAATACATTTTTGCCATTGTTCTCGTTGAATTTCTTGATTTTCCCGTTGCCTCCTATCCCTGGATGATGATCCTGCTAGTACCATTCTCTGATCTTGATTTTCCCTTTCATTTCTGGGTGCATGCCTTCCAGAAATTGCTTCTTGACTTCGTGACCATGTTGCTGCTAGTCTTTCCTCACGTTGAATCGCATTTTTCAAAGCTTGATTTTCTTTGGTTAATAATGCAATTTGATCATTACTGGCTCTTTGTTCTCTTCTTATTTCATTCATTTCTTCCAACAGATTTTGAAGATGATTTACTTCATTTCGTGAATTCTCATGTGTGACGATTTATTTTGAATAATGGTATTTGGTGTTAATTCCTGAATAGGTGTATGATTTCCTAAATCACTCTGTTGTTATTCTGGTTCACTCTCTTCTTCCCTTTGTCTGTAATTTTGTCTGACGTTATTGTCTTGATTTCCAGAGCCTGCTTCTTGAGACATATTTCTTATGGATTCTTTGTTTCTTGGTAGTTTCTTTTCTCTCTTTAATTCTAATGATCTTTCAAAAGTTAGTCACATAATTTCTAATATATTATTTAATAAAGAATGAGTCAGACACTAATTTACTGACCTTCTAATAATCTATCTATACTTTTAGTAAAATAATTTGTATCATCTACCATGAATCTTTTAAAATTCATATAAAAGGAAATCAAACATTTAAACAAATTCATTCAAAATTAAAACTTTTTCTTTTTAATGACAAACAATTTCCCTTTTGCATATCACATATAGGTTATTATGCAATAGAAATCACTTGTTGGCAAAGATTAAATTAAGCCAGAATGTTGCATAGAACTATCAAATTCTTTATACTAAATTTCTTTACTTTTTGAAATACATCAGAAAAATCCATTTTTCTTGAACAGGTAGGATAAATCCTTTGACACAGTCCCTGTTTCTAGCGCCAAATTGTTTATGCCAAAATTCCCATTGACATGAACAACCAATAATTTGATAAAATACAGTAAATAGAAAGATTTTAACTAACATTTTGATACACAGAATCCTCTTTAAAATCAATTAATTAGAAATGTTTCAATTAACCATTTATTTACTTATCAAACATTTGATCAAATTACAGTCTCTAATTCAATATCTAATTCATAATCTTTATATGTACAGAAGATGAATCATGATAGTGAAACTTTTAAATAGTATCTTACACAATAAATACATATCTAATGATCTTTTCTTTCTTCTCTGATTACTCTTCCTTAGCCTATTCTTCTTTCAATTTTCCGACCCCTCTCTGCTGAATGATCTCTTCTATTTATAGATTATCTAATGGGTCCCTCTTGTCCCGATACCTTCTTTCGTTCTCCTTATTATCTTTAGATCGGGATGATTGTATGGTTAACAGGTCATGCTCTTCTTTTTTTGTCTGTTACCTTGTATGATTAACACGTACTCTTCGTTCTTTGAGAATCATCTTTGTCCCGATCATAGGTGTCAATCATATGGTTAAAGTAATAAAAGTAATTATTGCCTTTACTTTCCCGTTCAATAAGCATTTAATGCTATCTGTTTCGATCAGTGTGATACTACTTTCCCGATCTTATGTGTCAATCATGCAGGGATTTATTCAGTCTTTCACATTTGTCATTTACTCGATCTTTTCATACGGTTTTGATTGTGTGCTTCTCGTTCTTCTTAGAACCACTGCTTCTTTCCTTAATCATCTTACACATGTCGTTCTCCCTTTATTTCCTAACAAGGTTAACTAGCTAGGTCCGGATATTCTAGACCAACCAACAAATTACCCTACTCTAACAGTCAAACTCATAGATCTGTAGAGAGTCCTGAGACTTACAATGACCCTATACAACCGCTTTTATGATGATACTGCGTCACACATTTAAACGAACACCTATGGGCGCCGACACAAATTTCGACATAGTTCAGTTCATTGAACCGGAGTGGAAAACTGGAAGAAATTGTAGGGGTCACTCTTTTGTAACTGACATAATTACTTTTTAAGTCACCACCCGAATGCTTTTGACATTGGCCAAAAAAATAATAACCCCGTATGCTACTACGTCACATATCTAGTGATCCGATCTCATGTCACCATATTTTATTTTTGGAGTGATAAGTTACCATTTGCAAGTGAGATTATATCCATTTTAAACTTCATTATATTGATGCGGAAATAGGTTGAAATTTGAATTTGGATGTCAATACATGGCACTTACGAGTTACAACATAGACCTCGTTTAACATGAAACCCATGAGATTTTTTTATTTTTCTTATCGGGTAAAGAATTTAGTGTTGATAAGTTTTAACTTAGGTCATTGGTATTATTATCCACGAATTTTACTATTATACTACATTGATATCGACATAATGATTTTTTTTGTTTTCGTTTCTTTTCTTTTACACTTTGCCTAGTTATAAAAACATACACAGTTGAAGATCACACTCCTTACGTTTTGGGTCAAAGTCCCAACGAAAAAGCTAGAGAAAAATGAATATCGGAATGATTATATAATTATTCTCCACTTCTATTTTCTATCTATAAAAGTAATTGGTCTTGTTATTATGGCCAATTGTTATCATTTGATATCGATTACAACGGTTTTGTTTGATTGTTGAGAATATCAACAACTACGGATTTTACCGGCCTGGCAAATGTTAGTTTCTGAAAATAGATTCGTATACAGTCTGCTTTAATAAAGAAGAAAAGTAGCAAGGTCAGATCAAAGAGAGTTAGGCGCGGTTAGTAATTGAGTGCACGAGTGGGTCTGCACTACGCACAACTGTTTTTGTTCTTGTGTGTCTGTTATCTTGGGTACGTACTCCATCAAGAATTTAAGAGACACATTAATACATCAGTAGGAACCAAATTTGGGTGTATGAAAATAGACGAGACAAAAAATTCACGTGTAGATGTTTGATTTGTGTTTAAGAATGTCTTCGATGAAAGTGTCACAGATAGAATGCCTTGCTGGTGAAGTTAGTTATCATATTTCACCACCATGACAATAATGTTCCAATGAAAACACTCGCTATGATCACTCTTTGGATTATGTAATTGTGGTGTTCATTCATGTCTTGCTTTGGTATCAGAACGGACAGACAACGCCACTGTTACTCCAGGTCACGATCCATCCATGCCAAAATATATACTATGGACTCTATGCTTTATTTGAACAAGCTAAATGGTAATGATTAATTACCGCTCAAATCTCTACCCCAAAATATATACTCTAGTTTGTTAATTATAAGTTAATTCTCGTTGGATTAGTTAGTTCCACTTCTAAGTCTTCTGAGAGCCCTTACCATGTGGTCAGTTTTACCCGTAGCATTCTGAGAAGACATTCTTATTAATACATCATGAACATCGAGAGATTATCAATTAAAAATAAGATAAAAATAAAACAAATGATTAACCTTGTTCAGTATTAATGGTTTACGTCTACGGATGAAACTTTGTAAGGTAAATTATATTATTGATCTTCTATACATACTGAGATGGTTTTATATTTTTATTGGAACTCTTTATTTATAGAGTTAGCTAAACCTAGGAGATCATATAATCTATTTTGTTTGACTAGTAATACATATCAAGAAACTAATAACATAATTATCTAGATTTTCTTTGACTTTATCTTCACTTCTCGTGAATACATTGCACGATCATTTTATCTTCTCTTTGTTTGAACGGTCACATTGGTGTCTTGTACGTAAACTCAATAATATTCAAACATTTATCTTGGAAATTCGCTTATTTACTCTTGAAAATTGAATCTACAGTCCATGATCTTTTTCAACGCCCAAAGACCAGGTCAAAGTGGAGAGAGAAAAAAAATTATCTTCATATAATCCATGCATTTTATAAACCATTGAATTTTTTTTTATATCAAATCTATCAATTCGAAGATAAAATTAAAACATTGTGTTATTCCTTCTTTGAACATGTAGATTAAATTGATCTTGTTGGATTAGATTGCCATTCACTAATGGGTGACTTTGAAAAACTTATCTCAAAATTTAAGTGATTTACAAGTGGTTGAAATTTTAGGTGTTTTTGGTTGTGATTTTAACTAAAAATAATTCTGAATACCATTCAACGATTAAATAAATATTTTTTGATGTCCAAATTGAATTTCGGAAGAAAACAAAATATTCAGTAGGAAAAACGTGAACAATAAGAACATGAAGAAGATGAATAGTCAAACCAGAATTAGCAACATACATATATGTTACAAAGCAAAAAATAAAGTGTTGCCAAATCCCTAATTTGCATCCACCCCCACATGAAATGTTAACACTTACAACACCCTTACGTGAAATGTTAACATTTATAAAAATCCTATACGTGAAAGATATCTAAGTAGAAACACCCCACATGTCTCAATAAACATTGTTAATACTTTCTACACGCACTACGTGAAAAGGTACCTATTACAACAGACTGAGTCGTACAAATTCGATTGCTATTACCCTCCCCTAAATTAAGATGTAGTGAAGAATACACCTTAAGTTTGTCGCGCAAAAAAGTAAAACGAGGCCCATGAAGTCCCTTGGTGAATACATCAGCCACTAGATCAATTTTAAAAATGTGTAAAAATCCATAAAACCTTAATTATCCCGAACAAGCTCACACGCATAATGAAAATCAATTTGTAGATGCTTCATGCGATGTGGAACACTAGATTAGAGGTAAGTAAGTTTCCGCTAACATTATCATGAAAGATCTGGGGAGGAATAACTAGAAACAAATGCAGATCCTTAAGGAGTTGACATATCTAGATGACTTTAACTGCATGTTGATCTAAGGACATGTCATATGCCTCAGTTGAGTTTCTACCAATTGTTAGTTACTTCTTTAATGACCATAAAACAAAATTATGGCCAAAGAAGATACTAAAACCACTAGTGGATCTTTTGTCATCTGTTAATCCAGCCTAATCAATATCATTATACCTATAAGCAACCGTAAGACCTTTTGAAATATGAATAAGATAATCCAAAGTATGCTTAATATAATTTGAGAATGCGCTTGGAATATGTAATAAAATGATAGGTAGTAGGACATTGCATGTGTTAGCAAAATTTATTAACAGATAAATAAATCTCAGTCCTTGTGCATGTTAGGTATTGAAAGGATCCAATGAAAGAGATATACTTTGTTGGTTTTGACAATGGATCATTATCATCCTTGTTAAGCTTGAAATTTGCTGGAGAAGGTGTACAACAAGGTCTTTTTCCATCCATAGTAGTCATGTGAATTAAATCATCATCATACTTGGTTTGAGAAAGAATAAGATCCTCAAAATTCCTTTTTAACTTCAAGTCCTAAGAAGCAGTACAATAATTTGATATTATTAACAAGGAATTGACTCAGCAACTCTGTTAAAATGTGAAAACAAAAAGAAGAAGAACTACCGGTTATCAAAACATTATCAACATAAACTAGAATGACCATCCTCGGGAGAAATGAATCTAGATCCAGTAAAGCCCCATGGGGTTTTTTTTCATACCAAACTCTTGGAACTTTCTTCATCCAATAAAGAGATTTGTGAAACTTGCATAAAAAATCAGGATCTGAAGTAACCTGAAGTACAATTGCTGGGTCATAATCACAACTTCAATGAAATCACCATATAAAAAGGCATCACTCACATCAAGTTGAGTAATGTTCCAATCAAAGTGTACAAAAAGTTATAAAATCCCTTTAATTATAGTAGATCTTACCAAAGAGCATATTGGTTGTAGTGAAGTTATAGCATCATTATAATATAATGCCTACTTTGCAATTAAAATGTTTGGTAATTATCCTTTCCCTATATATGTACCTGGAACCATCAACCTTTGTTTTTCATTGTAAACACCAATTAGCAGCCTACAAGTTTGAGAGGAGTAAGGAGGCACAAGAGACCATGTGCATAATCAAATAAGGGCAGTGAATCTTTCTGCCATTGGATTCCTCCATTTGAGATCTCTGATGGCTTAAAAAAAAACAGGTAGGTCAACTAGATGTAGTAGACATAAAAAAAAAATAGAAAGGGTATATAATTAGTGGAAAATAGATCACTAGGTTTGAAAATACCATGTTTACCCCTAATAACCATATAATGATCATTCTGAATATGAGAGATGATAAGTGTATAACTCGTATGATTTTAATATCAAATCCATACTAATATTTTTTATAATTCTTTCATGTTACATGTTATTATGTTTGTTTTCTATCTTATGTCTTATATTAGGTAAATCATCTGAAATCAAAGGAGAGGACTACAATAGTGCTACAATTGGAGCTAGATAAGGGACGAAGTTCAACTCGTTAAAATCCAGAATTTCTTCACTCTATCTTGAAGGAAATTTAAGTACAAAGATAAAGCAAAAGGAATGAAGTCATTCCGACACCGGACGAAGAAGTTATGGGCAAAACAAACTTGGAAGATTTGAGTCTACAAGAGAAGGTTCGGCTGAGAGCTTGCTAACTGAACTTAAAGCTGATAAATAAAGTTTTTGGAAGAATTTAAAGGGAAAGGTTTGGTTAGGATATGATTTAATGGTCATAGTAAAGAGAAAATTTCGTTTAGGAGAAGTCCCAATGAAGCCAACCGAACTTTAGGAGATAATTTCGGCGAGTAATGAAGTCTACAGAGAGATGTTCGGCTAGGAATTGAAAGTATCCAGGAGAAAGTTCGGTTGGGAACTCTCCCACCACGATTTAGCCTAACTTTGTAATTAATCTTGATAATTTTTACTTGCTAGGTTTGGTTGGGCAGGTCACCAGAAGAGTCAGCCGAAATCTGGACGTAAGTGAACGCGTTTTGGCTTCTAAAACGAGGAAAACCCGGTCCTGAAAGGATTCTAAGCCCGAGATATCATGAGCACTATATAAAAATACTCACGTGAAATTAAGGAGACATCTTTTACATCACTTTGCAAGTCTTGGAGGAGAGACCAACACACGAAGCAAAAGCTAGGGTTTGAAGCGGTTTTAATCGTAACGAATTCTCTTACTATTATGTATAACATGCATGGTTCTACATCCATGAGTAGCTAAAAAACTAATTGGTTGAGGATGAATTCTAAGTTCTAAACTTGATTTGAGTTATTATATATGAATCTGTTTTGAAGTTCTTCACACGATTATCATTTGTTTTTACTAATATGAATGTTCATACTTGATTGATAGATTGTTTAGGTGGACAACTAAATTGATTTGTTAATTAATCTAAAGCTAGTAAGAGTTGGATATCCGTAATTGTATCAAAAATCTTACCTAAGTAGAGAAGGGATTTTGTGGAGCAATCACCTGTAAGAACAACACTAGAAAGTGGATCGAGCGTACTGAGTCTAACTACTAGGATCAAAGCTAGATTCATAGACACTAAAGCATTCGATTGAGTTACATCTTGTAAGAGAACCTCAAGGTGGATCAGTTGGAAATAATCTGGTGACTAAGCGTACCTGTTATCTGGTAATAGTAGGAGTTTTGGGGATTGCTAAGCGTACCTGCTTTTCTACGGTTGGTGATAATCTGTGATGAATGAACAATAGATGAGTATACTAACTCAATGATTGTTTAGTAAGGAAGAAGGATTCCTCAATCATATTTCTCTCTATTGCTTGCATCTTAATCACTTTTAATTTCTTTGTTAGTTAATTTCAACCTTAAACAAACCCCCCTTTTGTGAAGTTTAACAATTAGAACACCTTGCTCCTCGTGGGAACGAATTCTTTACTACTATATTATTCTTTAATAAAGTAGAAAATAAGTGAATTAATTTGTGAACCTACGATACACGCCAAATTTTGGCGCTGCTGCCGGGGAGCAGTTAGTTTTAGTTGTTATTTATTTTCTTTTATTTATTTTTTTAGATTTTTTTTTTTAGATTTTACCTTTGTTCTTTAAATTTATTGATCTCAGGTACTTAACCTCTGGCACCCAAATATTGAGATTACCGAAGGTGTGGAATTCAAATTCGAAGTGGGAAAGTATTACAAGAAACTCAATTTTTCCTACAAGATCCACCTCTAGAAGAGATGGGTGGTCCTCAACCTCCAGAGAAGAAGTTGTGAGAGTCGACATCTCCATACTTAGATCTTCAACCAATATACATTAATATAGCTGCACCAGTAGAGCTAAAGTCGAATATGATTCATCATCTCCCTAAGTTCCAGGGACATGCAGGTACAAACCCAAATCGACACCTCTAACAGTTTTAGAATACGATGACAAGTCTTAAGCATGGAACCGATGATAGTGAAACGTCTATGCTACAAGCCTTTCCATTCTGATTGACAGACTTAGCAGAAGAATGGTTGTATTACCTTCCTTCAGGGAGTATTACGACATGAACATAAATGAAAAAGCTATTTATTAAAAAGTATTTTCCTGTTTCGAAGGCAGCATCTGCTCGTAAAGAGATCAGTAGTACTCTGCAGATTACTGAGGAGTCTCTGTATGAATATTGGGAGAGGTATAAACGGTTTTTGGCAAGCTTCCCACACCATAACATCTCCATCATATTAGTCATTCAATACTTCTATGAAGGATTACTTCTGGATAATGAAACTTGATTGATGCAACTGCTGGAGGTACACTTACTGAAAATACGACCTCGCAGGAAACTAGTTTGATTGAGATTATGACTTCAAATGCGTAAAAATTCTACACAAAAAAAAACTCCCATTTCAGAAGAGTGATCAATACAGAAGAGTTTTCATAGTCAGAACAATGTTTGAACAACATAGAGAACATAGTGCAACGAATGGCTGCAGTGATTATTCTTTCCTATGAAGAAGAGGCCTAATAGGTGAATGATGTGTTCCCTAATCAGAGGCCAAGGTATGACCCCTATTTAAATACCTATAATCCATGTTGGAAAGATCACCTAAATTTCAACTATGCAAACAAGCAAGGTGCAACCCCTATGCCCACTTAAGGACGACAAAGTGGATTTCAGCCACAACAACAATTTCAGCAATCACAACAAGTTAAGGAGCAAGGCTAATCCATTGATGAAAATTTCAACGCTATGATGCAGAGTATGCAGGGTATCACTTCTATGTTTCAACAAAGTCAACAGAAGGCAAATGCTGTCATTAAATATTTGTAGACTCAGATGGGGCAAATGGAGACCGGTATGAATCTAATGAATTCATAAGCATCAACGAAGCTGTCATCACAAACTTTTGTGAACCCAAGGGAGCACTTCAATATTATAACTCTAAGGAGTGAGCGGCAAGTTGAAGAGCCACAACAACAAGAAGAGGCTAGTGGAGACATAGAAAAGGAAGTAGAGTTAGAACCGTACCGAAGGAAAAGCCAATAGCAACCGTCCAACCTAAGGACACAGTGCCTACTTTTACTACTCCACCACCTTTTCCTAGTCGTTTTGCCAATCAAAGAAACAAGCTCAAGATAAGGAAACCATGGATATCTTCAGCAAGATACAAATCAACATTCCATTTATTGAGGCCATCAAAACGGTAGCTAGATACGCCAAGGTTCTGAAGGATTTATATACACGGAAGGATAGGTTAATTGTTAGTGAGATTACTCAAGTGAGAGAAAGTGCATCAGCTATATTACTGAAGAAAATGCCTACAAAGTGTAAAGATCCTGGTGGTTTCACGGTGCCCATTACTATTGGTGATCGATAATTTGAGTGTGCTTTGCTTGATTTGGGAGCTTCCGTAAGTGTTATGTCAGCCGATATTTATGATTCTTTGAATCTTGGACCTTTAAAAGAGACATGGGTTACCTTTTAATTAGCAAACAAGTCTAATATGTATCCTAAGGAACTCGTGAGGACGTGTTAGTTCAAGTGAATGAGTTAATCTTTCTGGTTGATTTCTATATTGTGGATATGCATAAGATAGATAATGGTTCGTCTACTTCATTACTTCTTGGGAGACCATTTATGAAGACTGCTAAGACGAAAATTGATGTAGATAGTGGTATACTCACTATGGAATTTAATAAGGAGATTATTTACGTCAACATATTTGAAGCCATGCGTTATCCTAGTGATGTTCACTTCGTTTTCTCTGTCGATGTTATTGGTTCGCTAGCACAACAAATGTTTGATTTGAACAGTGAAGATAAACTTGGAGTTGTGTTGAGTAATATCATTGAATTGGACGTTCATAGGAAGCCGAATTTGGACGTTGACTTACCCGTAACTAATGAAGTTCCTTTAGCCTATGTTATGCAGGCACCTAATTAGAACTGAAGCCTCTACCTGATCACTTAAAGTATGCTTACTTGGGTGAAAGGGAAGAGCTTTCGGTCATTATTGCAAAGAATCTTACAACAATACAGGAAGAACGCTTGATTAGGGTTCTGAAAGAGCACAAAACAGTCATTGGTTGGACGATTGCTGACATTAAAGGCATTATTCCATCAATGTGCATGCATAGAATCCTAATAGACGATGCAAAGCCAGTACGTGATGCTCAGCGTAGGCTTAAGCCTCCAATGATGGAGGTCATGAAGAAAGAAATCCTCAAATTTCTAAGTGTGGGGGTGATTTACCCAATTTCTGAAAGCAAATGGGTTAGTCCAGTACAGGTGGTACCAAAGAAGTCTGGTGTTACTATTGTCAGATATCAAGATGATGAACTTGTTCATACACGATTTCAAACAGGATGGAGAGTACGCATAGACTACAAAAAGCTTAATTTTGCTACCCGAAAGGATCATTTTCCTTTGCTTTTCATTGATCAGATGTTAGAGAGGTTATGGGGACATACACATTATTGCTTTCTGGACGGATATTCGGGCTACAATCAAATTGTGATCGCACCATAGGATCACGAGAAGACTACTTTTACTTGTCCCTTTGGTACTTTTGCATATAGATATATATCGGTTGGTCTCTATAATGCGCCTGCCACTTTTCAGAGATGTATTATGAGTATAATTTCTGACTACGTGGAACGCATCATTGAGGTATTTATGGATTATTTTAGTGTTTATAGCGATTCATTTGATATTTGTTTAGAAAATCTTGAACTTTGATTAAAAGATGCATATATATTAATTTTGTTCTAAACTGGGAGAAATGTCACTCTATGGTGAACCATGGAATAGTGTTTGGTCATATTATGTCTTCTCAGGGATTATAAGTGGACAAATCAAAGATAGACTTGATTAGAAACTTACGATACCCCGCTTCGGTGAGGGAGATTCGCTCGTTTCTTGGTCATACAGGTTTTTACAGGAGGTTTATCAAAGATTTCTCCAAAATCTCAATGTCGATGTGCAAATTGTTGCAAAAAGAGGCTACTTTTAACTTCGACCATAAGTGCAAGGATGCCTTTGACAGATTGAAAGAGTTGTTGACAACTACACCAGTTATAAAGTCACCCAATTGGAGTTTACCGTTTGATTTAATGCGTGATGCGAATGACTATGCAGTTGAATCCGTTTTGGGTCAAAGGGTGGACAAATTGTCCCATGTGATTTACAATGAATCTAGGACCCAAAACGATGCACAAATCAACTATTCTACCATAGAGAAAGAGTTGTTGGCTATAGTTGTTGCACTAGAAAAATTCGGATCTTATTTGGTGGGTACCAAGGTTGTTGTTTATTTTGATCATGCAGCACTTAGGTACCTACTCAGAAGAAAAAAGCTAAACCAAGACTAATACGGTGGATTCTGTTGTTGCAAGAATTTGATATCGGAATTAAAGACAAGAAAGGTGTTGACAATACTGTTGCACACCATGCTAGTAGACTTGTTGTTTCTGAAGAAGAAATTCCCTTACAAGATCGTTTTCCGGATGAACACAATCAATGCTTCAACACCTTGGTACGTTGATATAGTGAACTACTTGGTTACAAGGTAGGTACCTAGTACAATATCTAGTTTATCCAAGTAGTATGTGTGATGAACCCTACTTGTGGAAATAGTATGCTGATCAGATTATCCGCAGGTGCGTACTTGACTCTGAATTTCAATCCATTCTTAATTTTGTCATTCTTATGCTTGTGGTGGGCTTTTCGGTTCAAAATGTAACTCTCTCAAAGTCTTTGAGAGTGGGTTTTATTGGCTCACCCTATTTGAGGATGCATATACTTTTTGCAAATCTTGTAATAGATGTCAACGAACGGGCAATCTAGGTGCTCGAAATCAAATGCCACTCACATCGATTCTTGATGTAGAAATATTCAATGTGTGGGGAATTGATTTTATGGGCCCTTTTGTTAATTCGTATGGAAAATTTTATATTCTTCTTGTTATGGATTGTGTGTCAAAATAGGTGGAAGCTAAAGCCACCCTTACTAATGATTCTCAAGTTATTTGTGAGTTTGTGAAGTAAAATATTTTCATTAGACATGGCACACCCCGTGTGGTTATTAGTGATGGAGGTTCACATTTTCAAAAATCCTCCTTAAGAAGTACAACATTACTCACAAGGTCGGTACGTCGTATCACCCACAATTTAGTGGGCAAGCTGAAATTTCAAATTGTGAGATCAAATCCATTCTAAATAAAACCATTAATACTACACGGAAAGATTGAGGTTTAAGGATCAATGATGCATTATGGGGGTATATAACGGCATACATGACACCGATTGGCATGTCTCCATATCGGTTGGTCTATGGCGAAGCTTGTCATCTCCCGGTTGAACTTGAACATAAAGCTTTATGGGCGGTAAAGATGTGCAACATGGAATATGATAAAACGGGGAAACAAAGGCAACTAAAAATTAATGAGTTAGAGGAAGAGAAGATTCACGGCAAGATGATTTCTCGAAAGAATTTTGTTGTGGGATAAAAATTTATTTTATTTAATACTCGTCTTCGTTTATTTCCTAGTAAGCTAAGGTCCATATGGGTTGGAACATTTGTTGTTACTAATGTTTTCGTCATGGTGCAGTTGAGATTACGAGTACGAAAACAAGAATAGTTTCTAAAGTTAACGGCCATAGATTGAAGCCTTATTATGAAAACTTCCCTACAGAGAATGTATACGTGATTAGACTTGAAGATTTGCTCCCTATGGAGGAGTAATACGGGCGAGTAGAGATTCAGGATGACGACTTTAAACCAAGCGCTGAACGGGAGGCAACCCATTGGTTTTGTATTTTTATCCTTATCTTTTGATTTTTCTTAGTTTTTCATATCATGTTAGGATTTCCTGTCTTGATTCAATATTGGAGGAGTCAATTTACATCAAGGACAATGTAAAGTTTAAGTATAGGGAAGTGGTTAAGCATATAGATTTTTAGTATTTGCTTCTGTAGGTAGAAATTTTAAACTTTTTGTACATCTTTGCATAAAAAACTCCAACTTTTAGAGATTTTAGAGTCACTTAGTATACTTCTAGCTAAGTCTACATATAGAGTTCTTACCGTAATAATTGAACTTAGAAGTAATAGAGAACGAAAATTCGAAGTTTTTAGTTGTTGATATGCTAAAGCTGACAAAAATGGACTTAAAACGTTGGTAGATAATACAGTATTAAAAAGTTGATCATTTAATACCCATGAGTGAGGCACCAAACCTTCAATTCTTTGTACCTGTCTAAATTTTCCGTTTAGAGCGTTCATCTGCACAAACTCCGGGTAGAATGATGAGCTATCCAACTTCGCATCAATTTCAACACTACTTTTTGATCTCTTGAGTGCTATTTCTGTCAACCACGAGGGTGCCATCAGAATTGCTAACTCTATCTTATAGTCTTCTTTGCAGTGCACCATTCTCTCGACAACAACAGGTCCATAGAAACAAATCATCATCAACAATGAGAGCATTACAAATTTGAAGGAAAGTTGAAGACGTTCAAGGTTTACAAGCAATGGTACAAGAAAGAGCAAATTTCATATTCAAGTAAAACAACAATTCAAAGATCGGAATTATATATATATGTTGAAAACTTATGTTCAAAGAAAAGAAATCAAAAGATGTGAGTTAGTGAAATTCATGATATCAAGATAATACAAGTTTTGAAGAATCAAGTGGTAAAGTTCTTATCCCACGGCATAGTAGTTTCATTTATTTTATAAGTCAGTTTGTATTTTATTTCGAAGTTCTAACGAAAAAAAGAGAAAAAAAATGTTTATCATTGCTTTAGTGATATTTCCTTTTGTATTCATTTAATAAAGCTGTGGGGAAGAAGAAATCTATAAAGAAGTTTCAAACAACAAAGAATTGAGGAAAAGAGTTACAATTCTCAAAGTTCTATGAAGTTCAAGAGTTCATCATCAATAGTTGAAGACCGAAAAAAAAACTAGAAAGGGGATAATTAGTGGAAAATAGATCGTTAAGTTTGAAAATACCATGCTTACCCCTAATAACCATATAATAATCATTCTGAATATGAGAGATGATAAATGCATAATTTATATGATTTTAGTGTCAAATCCATACTAATATTTTCTATAACTGTTTCATATTACTTGTTATTATGTCTTATATTAGGTAAACCATCTGAAATCAAAGGAAATGGCTACAAAAGTGCTACAATTGGAGCTAGAGAAGGTACCAATTTCAACTCATTAAAATCTAGAGTTTCTTCACTTTCTATTGAAGGAAATTTAAATACGAAGACAACGCAAAAATAATGAGGTCATTCCGACTCCGGGCGAAGAAGTTATGGGAAAAATAAACTTTGAAGATTTGAGTCTACATGAGAAGGTTCGGCTGAGAGCTTGCTAGCCGAACTTAGAGCTGATAAATCAAGTTTTCGGAAGAATTTAAATGGAAAGGTTCTGGTTAGGAGATGATTTAATGGTCATAGTACAGACAAAGGTTCAGTTATGAGAAATCCCAATAAAGCCAACCGAACTTTAGAAGTTAATTTCGGCGAGGAACGAAGTCTACATAGAGATGTTCGGCTAGGAATTGAAAGTCTCCAGGAGAAAGTTAGGTTGGGAAATATCCCACCACGACCTAGCCGAACTTTTTACTTAATATTGATAATTTTTACTTGCTAAGTTCGGTTGGGAAGGTCACCATAAGAGTCAGCTAAACTCTGGACGTAACTGAACGCGTTTTGGGCTTCTAAAACGAGGAAAACCCGGTCCCGAAAGGATTCTAAGCCCGAGAAATCATGAGCACTATATAAGAAGACTCCCATGAGATTAAGGAGACACCTTTTATATCACTTTGCAAGTCTTGGAGGAGAGAAAAACACAAGGAGCGAAAGCTAGGGTTTGGAGCGGTTTTAATCGTAACGGATTCTCTTACTCTTTTATGTATAACATGGATGCTTCTACATCCATGAGTAGCTAAAAAAATTTAAGTGCATATTTTACATATTTAGAGTGTCAATTTCATGCACTTATTTGCTAGATTTCTTGTGAATTATTGTATATTACGTTTGTTTTTGTTAATTTATCTATTACGTTTGTTTTATGAAGTTTGAGAAAGAGTGATGGCGATTCTGACAAAGCTTTCCTACAAGCTTTTCCGTTCTCGCTGGCGGACCAAGAAGAATCATGGTTATACTACTTCATTCCTGAAGTATTACCAAATGGACTGGAATGAAAAAGATATTCTTGGAGAAGTATTTTCCTGCTTCTAAGGCTGCATCTATTCGTAAGGAAATCAGTGGCGTTCTGCAGATTACTGGAGAATCTTTGTATGAGTACTGGGAGAGGCACAAGATATAGTCTACGAGCTTCCCATACCATCATATACCAACACAACTTATCATCACGCACTTCTATACCGCATGAGAGGCACTTAATTGATGTTGCTAGTAGTGGTGCGTTAGTTAACAAAACTATCGAGGAAGCTACGAGTTTGATTGAGAGCATAGCTGCAAACACGCAGGAGTTTTACACTAGAGATTCATCGACAGTTCGAAAACTTAGTGAGATGATTGATTCTTCACACATGGAACAACGAATGGGTAATGTGGAAAAGATGGTCATACGGATAACTTCTGAAGTTGTTCCTACATACGAAGACGATGCAGAGGTGAATGTTATATTTCCTAATCAAAGGCCGAGGTATGATCCTTATTCTAATACCTACAATCCCGGTTGGAAAGATTACCCAAATTTCAGTTATGCGAACAAGCAAGTTGCAGCTTCTACACCACCATCTCATGGAGACAGAGTGGCTTTCAACAACCACAATTCCAACCTCATCATCAACCTCAAAAACAAACTCATAACTCCACTCTAGAGAAGATAATGAAGGTTATGGTGCAGAATCAAGAGGTAATTTTGAAGAACCAAGATATGGCGATAAAGGATATTCAAACACAAATGGGGCAATTTGCGACCGATGTGAATTTACTGAAGGTACAATCTTCATCAAAGTTGCCATCATAACCTGTTGTGAACCCGAGAGAATACATTAATGCAGTGAATTTAAGAAGTGAAAGGCAATTTGAAGAACCACAACAGAAAACAGAAGGTTAGTCGTGACTTAGAAAAGGAAGTAGAGGAAGAAACTGTTCCAAAGGAAAAGCCAATCTCAACCGGCCAACCTAAGGATATGGTGCCTACTTTTACTACTCCACCGCCTTTTTCTAGTCGTTTTGCCAAGCCTAAGAAGGAATCTGAATACAAAGAGATTTGGGGAATCTTTAAGCAAGTCCAAGTGAATATTCCACTCATTGAAGCAATTAGGCAAGTTCCTCGCTATGCAAAGTTTTTGAAGGAGTTGTGTATGAACAAGAAAAAGTTAAATGGTAATGAAGTTACGAGTGTGGGGGAGAATGCTTCGGCATTTTTTCAAAAGAAAATTCCATTTAAATTGAAAGTAGTTTCACGATACTGTGCACAATTGGTAAAACCAGGTTTACACGAGCTTTGCTAGATTAAGGAGCGTCTGTTAATATTATGCCTACTTCTTGGTCCTCTTAAAGAGACCGGTGTAGTTCTTGAACTTGCTAACCGATCTAATGTTTACCCGAAAGGGGTTGTTGAGAATGTTTTGCTGTAGGTTAATCAACTAATATTTTCGGTAGATTTCTACATTGTAGATATGAGTGATAAGAATTCATTTAAGTCTACACCTTTGTTATTGGGTAGACCATTCATGAGTACCACTGGAACGAAGATTGATGTCCAAAATGGCACCTTGAATATGGAGTTTGATGGAGAAGTCATGCGCTTTAATATCTTTGAGGAGATGAGGTACCCGAGTGGTATACACTCATGTTCGGATGCTGAGGAGAGTGATACATGCTAGTAATACGGGCGAGTAGAGAGTCGGGATGACGACTTTAAACCAAACGCTGAATGGGATGCAACCCATTGGTTTTGTATTTTTATCTTTTGCTCTTAATTTTTATTTTGAGGAGTCAATTACACTGAGAACAATGTAAAGTTTAAGTGTGGGAGAGTGGTTAAGCATTTTATTTTTTTAGTATTCACTTTTTTAGGTAGAATTTTTAAATTTTTTGTACATATTGGCATGACAACCTCCAAGTTGTAAATAATTTATAGTCACTTTGTATACTTCTAGCTAAGTTTAAATATGGAGTTCTTATCGAAATAACTGAACTTAGAAGTATTAGAGAACTATATTTTGGTTTCTTAGTTGTTGAGAGGCTAGAGCTGACAAAAATGGACTTAAACCGTTGGTAAATAATACAATATTAGAGAAGTTGATCATTCAATACCCATGAGTAAGGCACCAAATCTAAAATTGTTCGTTTAGAGTGTTTCATCTGCGCAAACTCCAGGTAGAATGATGAGCTATCCAACTTCACACCAATTTCAGCACTACTTTTTGACTTCTAGAGTGTTATTTATATCCGTCACGAGGGTGCCATCAGAATTGCTAACTCTATCTTGTAGTCTTGTTTACAATTGGCACAATTCTCTCGACAACAACAGGTCCATAGAAATATATCATCATCAACAAGAAGAGCGATGTCAAAATCATGAGAAAGTTGAATACAGTCAAGGTTTACAAGCAACAGTAAAAGAAAGGGAAAATTTTCATATTCAAGTAAAGCAACAATACAATGAGCAGAATTATATATACATGTTGAAAACTTATGTACAAGAGCGAAGGAAATCAAAAGATGAGAGTTAGTGAAGTTCATGATATCGAAACAATACAAGTTGTGAAGAATCAAGTGTAAAGTCCTTATTCCACGGCCATAGTAGTTTCAGTTTATTTATTTTATTAGTTTGTATTTTGAGTTTTATATAAAAAAAAAGAAAAAAAGAAAAAAAAATGTTTATCATTGCTTTAGTGCATATTAGTTTTTGTATTCATTCAATAAGGCCGTGGGGAAGAAGAAATCTATAAAGAAGTTTCAAACAACAAGGAATTGAGAAAAAAAATGTTATAATTGTCAAAGTTCTATGAAGTTCAAGAGTTCATCATCAACAGTTGAAGACCGAAAACGTTTCTATTGGATATTGTGGGAGTGGTGCTGATTGTGATTCGGGTGAGAAGGTAAGTAAGCGTTCTCATCCTTGCATAATGGTTGATTTCCTTTCTTAGAGGTCATCATAGAAAAAAAGGTTATTTTTCGTCCCACGGTTCTATGGGATAACATTTTCATATAATTCGGAAAGTTACTTTTCCTTCCCACCATTCAACGTGTGCAGGATTTTTATCTTCACGCTTGTCTGCACTCATAAGAACCATAAAGTGTATCTTTTGAGTGTCCAATTTCAAATCCCTAATGGTGAGGCAGAATGCTTATTCGGTCGCTCTCGAACCTGGATTCTTTCATATGGTAGTTTTCTCTTAACTCAAGAGTTAAGCATGAGAATAATGTTCTTTGGCATTTCTAACTTCTTATTATTAGTGTGCAGAAACTTTATGTCCTCATAGCTCTTTGGAGGCTTGTGACTTTGAAGTTGGAGCAGATTCTGTGGGTATACTTCTTGTAAACCCCCACGAGACTATAACTCGTCCACTAGGGACACCTAGGGGTTTAAAGGCTTTTTTACACATGCTAAGTGTAATCGTGTCCTCAACGAAAGGGAGTTGTTTTATTTTAGATTAGTTTAGGATATATAATTTGCTCGAGGACTAGCAAAAGCTAGGTGTGTGGGAATTTGATAAGTGCATATTTTACATATTTAGAGTGTCAATTTCATGCACTTATTTGCTAGATTTCTTGTGAATTATAGTATATTACGTTTGTTTTTGTTAATTTATCTTTTACTAGGTATAACTCGTCCAAATCCAGGATTTCTTGTCATTATCACGTGGAAAACGAAGAAACGAAGCGAACGCCGAAAGAATGAAGCCATTCTGAGGTCTTATGAAGAAGGTATGAGCAAAATGAGAACTAAGGGTAGAATGGTCATTTTAAGGGCAATTGCTAGTGTCACTCCACCATACGTTAAGGGGAAGCTCAAATTCAAATATTACTAAAGACACCCGAGTTTTTGTTAAGGGTTGTTAACTGTTAAAGGCATTAGCACTTTTGCTTTGGGCAGCCACAATTTGAACCCGCAACTCAAACTAGGGCCACCAACGTCTTCACCAATCTCATTTCATGAGTTAGGGTTCTTCACGTCTGGGTTAATTGATGGTTGTTGCTGGCAGTTTGGGGAGCAGTTGATGGTTGTTGCTCAAGACAAAGAGGGTGAGACTAGTGAGTTATGACTGTGATGTTAATCTCTCAATGATACAATGATGATTAAGACAGTAATGGAGCTGAGGTGTCGAAGTTTTTCATGGAAGAGAAGATAATGACTGGCAGTTGTTTCGATGGAATGATTTGAAGAAGATCATAGGAACTCGAGTCTGCAGTGATGGTGGTTCTGATACTCGGTGATTGATGGACTAAAGGTGATAATAATCTTTGATCGTAACGCTGTGATTAATCAATGATCAATGGTGGCAGTGAATAATCGATGGGAGCTGTTGATGGTGCGGCCATTAATGGCAGTGATGTTGGTGGAGTTTGAGCTGTGATTATAGTAGTCGAATCTGTGGTTGATGGACATAGTTTTCCGAGAACAAAAAGGGGTTTCAGCCGATAATAATGGATTTCCTGCCATTAATGGTTTTATGGGTTTGAGTCGATGATAAAGCTCGATGAATGATGGCTGTGAGCTCGAGGAAGGTCTGTAGGCGTGGCTGGAAGGAGTTGTTTGTTTGGCAAAGACAGAGATGGATTCGAATGGTTGCTGCTGGTGATCGAATGGGTTCGAGATGTGGAAGAGTTTGAGAATAGCAGGGAATTCGGAGTTTGATATGACTTAGGATTCTCAAACTTGACCGAGAAACCAGGCAAGGGTGTGTTGTTAATGATGGGAAGATTTCTGAGCAAGTGCAAACATTTGGCGCGTGAAGGAAGATTTGTTGTACAGATATTGCATCAAGTTGGATGTAGTACCATCTCCTAAGAAGAAACGTGGCTAATCATGGGCTCATCTAAAACTCTAGCCAATGAGAAGATGTGCACACTCAACTAAACAACTCCGCGTCACACCTTAGCACTGTCACTTATTTTTCAATCTTAAAACTGTACTGCACCGACTTGTTGTTCCTTATCATAAAATTCTCGTGCATATCTTGTTTGGGAAAGGCTTATAAATAGCCATGAATTGCCGCAACCAAAACGTACAAAAAACGCAGAAAAAAAGTATAATTTGGAGGAAGGGACGGCTTGGGAGAGAGGCAGGAGGCAGACGTCGCCTACGACAATTTTTTCGGTTTGCATTTAATTTTATTTTTTTATTTTTTTTATTTAATTTTTAAATACTTTGTAGTTATGTCTAGTTAATTTATTCTTTTATTAAAGATGATTTTAAAGTCCTGAATAATGAAATGTTAATTTTATAAATCAAGTTTGTTTTCAGTTTTATTTTATTGTTGATTAACTCTATTGTTCTTATTGTCTAAGAATATTGATGGGTTATTTAAAGTGATCAATTAAATCAATCTGTTAATATTTCTTCTACTAAGTTTGAGTTGTGTGATACGTGTAATTGTCACTTAATTCTTTACACAAGTAGTACATTGTAAGAACTGACAGAGGGATTTTGTTAAGCAATTGTGTATAGATATAACACTAGTAAGTGGGACGAGCTTATGCGTCTGATGCTAGGATCAACTTGATTCATAAAGTGTAAAGCGTCCACTAATTTACACCTTGAGAGCCTATTCTTGGTGGGTTAGTTGGATAGAATCTGGTAGTCGAGCGCTTTCGTATCCAATGAAATAAGGAAATCCGGGGGTAGCAGAGATTATTACTATTCTACGGTTGGTAACAATATAAATTTAACAAGAAATAAATTTGTCTGATTAAGTTTCGGTTCAGTGACGGTGAAGGATTCCTTAGTCATCTTTTTTCCCATTGTTTGAAATAAATTCCTATTATTCGATTTTTATGATTCACTTTCATTCAACCCCCCCCCCCTCCCCATTTTGGTTACTTTATAACAACTAGAAACTCACTGCTCTTCAAGAAACAAAGGTAAGCAAAATGCAAGTAAGTTAGAATCTAATTTAAAAGAACTAAAAATTGGGAGTAGTCATGAACCAAAGTTGCCATGCCCTATCCATATTGGCCAAGCATCCACTCAAATCAGGAATTTTAATGGTCCAAGAAAACAAATCAGTGAGAAGGCTAATCAAAGTGTCAATTACAAAATGTTGAGAAGAAATGAATTAAATGCATTTTCAGTTTGGAATAATGATGATCTGAGTAAAGAAGGTCTTAATGAGAATGGTGATATGGTGATTGAAACGTCTAATAGAGATAATGGTAATAATAGAGAGTTAATGAATTTGAAAAGTAAAACTGTTGGAAGAATGATTAATAAGGATGATGGCTATATAGTGCTCAGATAGTTCATATAAATAGTGAGAAGATTAATCAAGATAATAAACGATCTCAAAAAAAAATTCCAGCATCTCTAGGGCTATTAGTGGAGGAGTGGATGGTGAAATACTTAATGGTTCGCAGAGCACGAGAGGAATTGATGGCTATGCAGGATAGTTTAGAAGAATTGATAATGGACCAGGCAAACAGTTTGGACCAAGTGGTGCAGTTAATGGAAGAGGTAAATCAACTACAAAGGCAGTTGATAGAAGAACTTCCATAACTGGTGCATGCTCCAGAGCAAGTGAATGTGAATGAGATCTAAGGATTTTTCCTTCAAATTGGACACACATGAACCCAACAGACTTCTTAAACGAAGGGAAGGAAGACCCAGAATGTGTTTTAAAGACGTGGCTAGGTGAAACAATTCTAGAAGCGGTAATTCCACCAATGGTAGAGACTCTGACAGTAATAATAAGCCGAAGAGGACTCTGGAAATTGGAGATGAGGTTCACTACAAGGATGTATTTGGAACAAGATGCGCAGAGAATCTTCAAAAAAAGATTTTGCCACGAGGATGGACCAAGGACGGATGCTGATGAAGGAAATGCCACCACACAGTAGTTCTGTGGTGTTTGTTCTTCTACAACCCTTGTTGATTTTAGTATGAAGATAATAATTTAGAACTGTAGAGGGCTTATGATAGACACATTTTAGTGTCTAATTTGCACCTTAATTTCTAGTGAGTTAGTATTCGATTTTGTGTCTATTACGTGTTTTATTGCTTTTGTAGGTACATTAGAAGAATAAAGATTTGTGGAAAAATTGGCTCAAAAAGTGTTCAAAGCACCCGGAAAAATGGATCAAGGCACCCACACTTTGGATTGGGGCACCCTTGGATCGGGCTGAGCTGGATCGGGTCAACCCAGCGGGTCAACCAGGCGGGTCAACCCAGCGAGCCAGCGAGTCGACTCGGCCGATCCAACTCAGCGGGAATCGCCGGAATTGTAACTGTGTACGCTGTTTGAATTGAGATATGGATTGTTCTCTTCCAGATTGTTCCAAATGTTAGTAGATAACCCACACAAGCTAGAACAATCGAGAAACAGCAAAAAAATCCCGTGACATCAGTTGAAAAATCATGAACATGGCCGGAATTCGATTTCGATTAGGAATGGGATTTATGGGCTGTTCTAGAGAGTTCTATTAGGTTTAGAACTCTCTCTAGGGTTTCTACTATCTATAAATACCAAGAGAAGCCAAGAGAATCGAAAACAAAAGCTTAGAGAAGAGTTTAGAGATTTCCGGTCAATATTCCGTCACCGCCGACGAGCTGCTGCTGCACCGGCCGGCGTGTTCTTCATCCATCACTGCCGGAGAAGAAGACTCAGTAACATTTATATGTGTTGCTGATTTGAATTTTCCTGTCGTCTATTGCTTCAAACCATTTGTTGCTTAAACTGTTCTGTAACAGCTGAACCCTCTCCTGTAACGCTTATAAGCGTATCAAATCAGCTGTTACAGCGTTATTCAACCTTGTAATCAATATTTTGAGCAATGAAATCAACTTTTGAGCAAGTTTTCTTCACCATGAGCTAAGTCTATTTACTGGGATGATGGATAAGGTAATTTTCTCAATTTTATGTGATTTAATTATTTTCTAATAATTATTTATAATTCTTTTATCATTAAAATTGCATAGTTTTGAATAGTAAAAACGGTTTTCTTTCAACAGTTGTGCTTTTGCTTGATGGATTATGCTTAGTTAATTAATTTTGATAGTCCATGCTTGTGATTTACCTCTGTTTGTTAGCATAACAAAACCAATTTTGGCAATTATTTGGGCTTCAATTAAATTAAAAAGAATTATCTGATTAATCACATAGGTTGTTAGAATTACCTGATTCCTGATTCATGTGATTAATCATGTAATTCTTTTTAACAATTTAATTCAAGTTTGCCAAAAATATGTTTCCTAAAAGAATAATTGTAAATCCTAAGCATGGGACATCAAGAGTAATTAACTAAGCATGACCCATCAAAAGAGAACACAACTATTTAATAAAAACCATTTTTTTCTAATTTAAATCCATGCAAATAATAATAAAAGAATTATAAATAATTAATTAAAAATAGACTTACCACATAAAATTGAGAGAAAAACCTCCTCCATCATCCCAGTAAATAAACTTAGCCCATGGAGAAGAAAACTTGCTCAAAAGATCTTTTCATTGCTCAAAATATCAATTACAAGGTTGAATAATAGTGCAACAGCTGAACAGACGCGTTTATAAGTGTTACAGAACAAGGTTCAGCCGTTGCAAAAGGCTAAGGCAATTTGAAAAGGGAAAGGAAACTCAAAACTATAGGCAACAGAACAGCAACACTTAAAAGTGTTGCTGTGTCTTCTTCTTCGGCAGCGATGGGATGAAGAACACGGTCACCGGCGGTGACCGGTGCAGCAGCAGTTGGCCGGATCGTGAGTATTCCGGCCACAATTCCGGCGACTCCGAAACTTCAATTCTAAGCTATTCTCCCCGTTCTTCTTGGCTTCTCATGGTATATATAGGCTCTACAAACCCTAGGGAGAGTTCTAAACCTAATAGAACTCTTTAAAACCTCTCCAAATCTTCACAAATCCGAATCAAAATATAACTCCCTTTTTCCGGCGAAACTCGGATTTGGGGCTATTTTTCCGGCGTAAACCTCTAATTCTTCACGTGTTTAATCTTGTATTGGTCCCATATATCTTGTATATCAATTTGAGACGAAAATATGTAAGTTTAACCATGAATCAAATTTGCCAAAGTATGCTGTCCCGACCCGTGCTGAGTTGACTCGGTCAGCTTACTAGGCCATCGTTCAAAAGGGTAATTAAGCAGCAGGTTACGAAACATAAACCTAATATTATTGCTTTTTTGGAAACTTGGAGTATTACTAAACAAGCTACCGAGATAGTGAATATGCTGGGTTTTTCTAGCTCTATTATCGTGGATCCTGATGGATTTCTGGAGGCATGGTTCGGTTATGGAATAAGAATGAGGTTGAGATTCAAGCCACTTTTCAATCTAGATGGACAATTCATGTAGTGGTTACGGAAAAATTTCAAAAATCTTGGATTTTTTCAACCATTTATACTAGTACTAATAAGGCCTGCAGAAAGAGAGTATGGATGAGATGAATGGTGTTGGTGGAATTCAGAGCACGGAATAGATGGTAATGGGTGATTTAAACACTATTTGTAGTGAGAAAGAAAAGGTTGGAGGGAGAAAACCAATTGTTAATAAGCTGGAGGAGCTTAGAAGTGTTATCGATCAGAATGGGCTTATTGACTTAGGTTCTCATTGACCAACACTAGTATAAATTTGGGCTTCCGTGACAGTTCAAAATTCTTAATCATGACAGTTCAAGAAATACCTGTCACAAAAGAATAAGCTACGAGATATACACGATAATTTCTTATAAAAACTCACACTAATAATGGTACAAAACAGTGACAGTTTATTAACTGTTACTTAATAATTATACCATGACAGTTTTTGTAGTAAACTGTTAGTGTATATTGATGTACAATAACAGTTATAAACTGTTACGATTCTTAAGCAATAGCAACAGTTTTATATAAGAACTGTTATATAAGTGTATAGTTATATATGATAGTTTTTGTCAATTAAATTCATTTTCATTTATAGTGACAGTTTTGATCAAAAACTGCTGTTATTTATCATTCTCAAATACGGTTCTAATTAGTAAATTTGTTTGAAATTTTTCTGAGTAGTGGGCGCTGTGAGTAGTGGGCGTTGTACCATGGGATGTTTTTTAGTGGGTCTTCTCGCCTCTCATCTCGTTCAACTTAAATGAAGATTTCTCACCCAAATCGCATCTCAAGTTTTCAGGCAAATCGCATCTGAAGTTTTCAGGTTAATCAGGAAAATCCCATCTCAAGTTTTCCCAACCAATGCAAAACATCAGGTAAATCCCATCTCTGATCTTCTTTTTGTTTTTTCTCTTACCCTAATCTGGATTTGGTTGAATCCTTATATAGATGTAGTTACCTTCTCAATCTCGAATTAGAGTTCCAGGTGTGTGATTTATGTCTTTGTTGTTAGGTTAGGTTCTGTGCTTTTTTCTTCTTTGTTCCCTAAACCCGAATTATGTTTATGAACACCCCCCATTTGTTCTTTGATTACTAATTGAAGTTTTGTTTGTTAATTCATTATTTTTATGCAATTATCGTGTATTGATTATGGAGTAACATTTAATCAAGATACTGTTCAAGCTCATACTCAATGCCTTTATGAAATGGTTTGTTTTTAACACCAAATCGGTTGATTTTAACTAGTTTGATGGTGTTTGTGATTATCTGATTGGAATTTGGATTTGGGGTTTTGTGTTTCTTCAGGGGAAATATGGACCTAAGGAGGATGTGAAGCCTGGGAGTAATACACCAAGACAAATAGCTAACAAAGTTTGGTATATGTTATTTCTTCAAGACAAATAGGTATGGGTTTTGTTGGCTCAATGTAAGGTTTATCTTTTTGTTGTAATTCCTACATGTTCCTTGAAGGTGTATTAATTGTTGAGTCATAACATGTTCTTGTCCTGGTTTTGGTTGAATGATCATCGGTCCATCATTTATGTTAACTGTCTTCATTATTTTGTCTCTCTTTGTTGTTTGTATGCTTCTCTGTGTTGTCTTATTCTATAATTTTAAGAATATGATATCTTATAGTTTCCTTGGGTCTTCAAAAGATTTGACTTCATACTGTCCTGTAATATCTTGATACTTTTTGTGCCAATATAAGGTTGTCTATCATTTCTCAAAAAAAAATGTTTCTGAATTGGACATATAACTTTATGTCGTTTATGTTCAGTTTATATTTTATCACTACATTCAGTTTTGGCTGCGAAAATTGGGTATGATTCTGGGATTCTGTTTTTTTTAGTTCATACAGTTGATTAAATGATTAAAATGATTCATTGTCTTGTTCCACCATGATTATAGGATTTTTTTTTAATTTCAGCATGTGCAGTCACTTCTTGTAGTCATTGTGCACAATCGCGGTTGTGATATCCGTATGAGAAGTATCTCATCTTGTTGATCAACCTTTTGTAATGTAGCGTACTATACTTCAAAAAATAGATTAAATTAATGACTAATTTAAACTTCCTGACCAAGGATTGGTGGTTCTTGGTTATTTTCTTTTGACTTATTTAATCCCTTTTTGCATTATATTCGGTATTATGTAGTCATTCTCGAGCATCAGTCCATTTTAGATTTCGTTGGACAAGGGAAGTCCTGATCTTAAATCATACTTTTCGGGGTTATATTTCTTCCAATATGGCAAACCTGCATAAATTTTTAGGATTTTTTGTTTTCAGGTATGTCCAGTCTCATTGCATCATCGTTAAGGAAGTTGTTTGATTATAAGTGTAGTTTTTGAATCATCCTTGTATACCTGTAAGATTGGCTTCATTAAGGAACTTGTTTATTTAAGGGGTATTTGAGATTATTTTTCCTAAGTTCTTATAATGATTTCAGGAATTTGAATGAAGTAGGTTTGTCCGAGTTAACTCAGTAATCTTTCTCGGCATCTCCATTATGTTGTTTTATGGTGTATTTATGTTTAGTTTATGATGATTAATTTAGTCGCATGTTTTAGTTTAAGCTTAAAATCTTTCTTTTTGCATATTTGTGTTTTATCATTCGTCCCTTAGATAGTTGTTTCTGGTTCCTATTTTCTTTGAATGCGTCTCTATCATATTTCTTTTAAAGAACTTGTTTATTTAAGGGGTGTTTGAGATTACTTTACCTAAGTTCTTTTAATGATTTCAGGAATATAAAAGAAGTTGGGTTGTTCGAGTTAAATCGGTAGTCTTTTTCGAAATCTCCATTATGTTATTTTATGGTGTATCTCTGTATCTAGTCGCATGTTTTAGTTTAAGCTTAAAATCTATCTTTTTGCATATTTTTATTCTATCATTCGTCCCTTAGTTGTTTCTGGTTTCTATTTTCTTTGAATGCGCCTCTATCCTGTTTCTTTTTTCATCTTTTCATCCTGTTTTATTCTTACACTAATTCTTTTATTATGAAAAACCAATCTCTTTTTTGCAGTTCTCATCTTGTATCATCAGTTGTGTTTAACCAGTTGTGGTGAGCCTGAAGGCAATTTGCTTTCCGGCCTAAATTGCAGTGATGCTTCTTCCAAGCATTGGTAATTTTTCTTATCTTCCTAAAGTCACTTTGCTTATTAAAATCTTGGTTCATTTCTCAAGATATCTATAATCTACTTGTTAAAATGATGTGTATTGTGATAAAAAAACCTTCAACATGTTCGACATGTTCACCTCAGTCCAAAACTCAAATTTCAAAATACATTCCTCCTAGTCCTATGGACATAGTCGAGCAATTTCCTAACCGGATTTTGTGCTTCCGATATCATTTTGACTGCATGCTAACAATATTCAGTCAAAGTTTCTAAATAAAATGTTCTAATGATTTGATTCAAACTTCTTGGCATGTTTATTTTGGGAAGTTTCTAGCCTCTTATAGAATCATTTTCGTCCCTACACCAATTAGGTATCCTGAAAAAACCTTCATCTTCAGACCTACACCAATTAGAATCATTTTCGGCCCTACACCAATTAGGGGAAGAACAAACGAAGACATTGGAGTGGGTTGAAGTAGAGGAGACAGAGAGCCATGAGCAGCCTTTCAAGATGCTATAGGAGGATGAGATCCCTGCTTACATACTTATAAAAATTGGCCAGGTAATCTTTCGTTGAGTTTCATTTTGAAATGTATGATTACCACTGTTAGATGTCTAGTATCTTAACTTTATGTTATATATGTACTTTCGAAATGTTTTATCCTTGGAATTAAACAAAATGCATGACAATATATTACTGCATGCTTGCCTACATAATAATGATATATGCTGTTAATTGTTGAATCTGAGTGGCATAAAAATAATGGTTTGGGCGAGAGTTCGATCAATCCTAGCCAGACACTTGAGCTTCAATCATAACTGTCTCTTCCCAATTCTGAACCTAGGTTTCTATTCAATTTTTTATAAAGATGAATTTTGAGGTGTTTCTAGTCGTTAGTAATTGAATTTGATGGTTAAGTTAGGGTTATGTAGACAGATAAATGGTTATTGGTAAATTTACCTGAGCTAGTTGGTACTTGGTTAACTCTTGGTTATCGGTGAATTACAAAGCTTGGTACCAATTGTCTCGACTCTGCTCTGTATCACATACACTATTTTCATAGTTATCTTCAAAACTTGGGTTTTCACATCAGCTAGTTGGTATTTGGTTAACTCTTGGCTACAGGTGAAGCTCAGTACCGACTCTGCTCTGTATCACATATATTATTTTCATAGTCATCTTGAAAACTTGGGTTTCTACGTTCACATAATTTTTCTTATGCAATACAGACAAATAAGTACCTTTTTTATTATTTGATAAAAGTAAAAAAACAATTAAAATTTAACATTTTGAACTTGTCAAAATGGTGCAAAGAGCACAAGTTGGCATTGACACTGTACTTAAGTTGTTGTTGGTTTTTTCTTCTACTCATTATTTTTGTCTCTGAATCTTCATTTACCTCAACTCATGCAAAGCAAGTGCAAGTAAATGTAGAAGTAGAAGTTCTTCTGAAATGGAATTCGATTCTACTTACTGGACTTTAAAAACTATAAGTTTTCCAACTTGAGTCACTTAACTCTCCACACTTGGCTGAATTTTCTGTTATAGTAACTCAATCCCCTTGTGTAAAGCAAATATGCAAACTGCTAGTTTAATTGTTTAATAATCCTTTTTGTTATAATGGTTATAGCTTGACTCTGTCATGCCATCATGTTTGGTTCCACCTATCTCTGCAACTCATACTTTCCATGATTCTAAATATGTTATTGTTGATATCTCATTTGCTACATCTATTAATTTCTGTGCTAGTATTCCCTTATCCTCTTCCATAGCCTCTGTTGCTGCTACCCAAGAAGGCCCCAAAGATCCTTGTTGCAGGAAGTCATGCTGATAACCTTGGTAACCAATGTGGTGGCTGGACAATTACATCGCAGGGACTTACTGGGAATAACCTCACAAGTGGTATGTTTAGTTTATGTAATGCTATTCCTTTTCCTGCAGAACTCGCCGTCTTTTGAAACTTATGTGGATGGATTTTCTTAGTTCGTGAACAGGTACAACGATACTCCAAGGAATCAAAAATACCGTTGACAAAAAAACCAAAGTAGTTTTCAATGCAAACCCTGATGCAAAATTTGTGAAGGCAAGCAAATTCTCATACGCCATTGTTGTTGGTGGTGAAGTACCATATGCGGAGCAATTTGGTGACAACATGAACCTAACAATCTCTGAGTCAGGCCCGAGCACAATTCATAACGTGTGTGGAGCTTTCAAGTGTGTTGTTGTCGTCGTCTCTGGCAGACCTGTCGTGATCCAACCTTACTTTGCTAAAATTGAGGCACTAGTAGCAGCATGGTTACCAGGAACTGAAGGTCAAGGTATTGTTGATGCTCTATTTGGCGATTACGGGTTCACTGGTAAACTAGCTCGCACTTGGTTCAAGAGTGTCGATCAACTTCCAATGAATGTTTGTGACATTCATTGTTAATTTCTTTTAGTTAGTACTAAGACTACTTTCATATCAAGTATTTTAATTATGTAGTACATTCACTTCTAGTAAACTTATACTATTTGAACTTATATACTAGTTCCGTACTAGTTATCTGTTAAACAGTTTATTGAGTAATCTAATTGTCTATTAAAAGTTAAATTTTATTTCCATAATTATCTCGATATTAATTGAACATATATATGTCAGTATCAGAAACTAGTTTGCTATAAATTAGCCTTCTACAAAGTTGACTCTTCTATGACAGTTTTATTTAGAAAATGTAATTGATATTTGCCAACAATGACAGGTTTATAAAAAAACTGCTGCTTTAGTATAAGAAATTGAGTTATGGATGACAGTTTTTATGGAGAAACTGTCACCTTAGTAAAGAAATTAAAGAAATTAAGTTTTTAATGACAGTTTTTATGGAGAAAATGTCACCTTAGTAAAAAAAATTAAGTTTTCAATGACAGTTTTTATGGAGAAACTGTCACCTTAGTAAAGAAATTAAGTTATCCATGACAGTTTTTATGGAGAAATTGTCACCTTAGTAAAAGAAATTAAGTTAACCATGACAATTTTTATGGAGAAATTGTCACCTTAGTAAAAGAAATTAAGTTATCCATGATAGTTTTTATGGAGAAACTGTCACCTTAGTTAAAGAAATTAAGTTATTCATGACAGTTTTATTTAGAAAATGTTATTATATATTGTCAACAATGACAGGTTTATGAGAAAACTGATACTAATATTTATGATTCTGTGACAGTTTCTTATAGACCCTTTCGTAACAGATCCTTTAATGACAGTGCAATAATTTTTTAAAACTGTCACATAAGTATTTTGGTGGCAGTTTTGAACTGTCACGGAAGCCCAAATTTGTACTAGTGCAAAGTGGACTTGGAATAATAAACGAGTGAGTTTGGCTAATATTAAAGAAGTATTAGATAGTGCAATGGCTAACTCTGAACGGTGTAAACTTTTCCCAAATACTCAGGTAAAGCACTTATCTAATTTTGATTTTGACCGTAGAGTTGTTCTTATTGACTTAGACCCAAAGTAGAAAGGTAAACCCAGTACTTTTAGACTCGAAGCCATGTGGACTGAGGATTCTAGGTTCCTCGATTTTGTTAAAGAATACTGGAATCCTAGTCAGATTTCTTCCGGACATAGGATTATTTCTCTTGTGTCAAAAGGTTTCATAAAGACTATAGAAACTGAAACAAAGAGGTATTTGGCAAACTGTCAAATAATATTGAAAATGCTTTAATTTTTCTTGAGAAGGCACAATCTGACTTTGAAGAAGACCCATCTGTTGCTAATAGATCTATTATGGATAATTGTTTATGTGATTATTTGAATTTTCTCAGGATGAAGGAAATTTTTTGGAAACAAAAATCTAGAGTCAGTTGGCTTGTTGATGGATATCTAATAATAGTTTTTTTCATTCTTCTACTATGGTTAGGAGAATTCGAAATAAAATAATTAAAATAAAGGATAATGATGGAAGTTGGATTGATAATTCGACTGAAATCGAGCAGCATATAGTAAATCATTTCTGTAACTTGTTTTCATATAGTAGTAGTAATTGTGATAATAAAGAAATAAAATGTTTATTTCCTTCTGTTATTTTTACTATTGAAAATGATAATCTGATTATACCTGTGTGGTTAAATGAGATAAGAAAGGCTATGAAGCAATTAAGAGCACATAAAGCTCTGGGTTCGGATGGCCTGTAAGGTTTTTTCTTTGAGAAATATTGGGATCAGGTAGGTGTGAGTGTGGTTCAGTTGGTTAGTGAATTCTTTCAAACAGGTCAGTTGGATCCTTCTTTGAGTAATACTTTTGTTTCACGTATTCCAAAGAACTATAGCCCTAGCACAATTAAGGAGTATCGGCCAATCAATCTATGTAATTTTACCATGAAGATTATTGCAAAAATTATTGCAAACAGATTAAGGCCATTACTTAATGGAATAATATCTCATAACATGTTTTTGTGTCCGGAAGATCAATTTTTGATTCTGCAATTGTTTGTAATAAAACAATTCATTCTTTTGAGTATAAAAAAGGGGTAAAAGGGTGGATGACTCTAAAATTGGACTTCGATAAAGCTTATGATAGAGTCAGCTGACCTTTTCTCTTTAAATTTTATAATGTCTTGATTTAATAGTACTTTTATTCATTGGGTTGAGTTATGTGTTAGTATTGTTTCTTTCCAAGTTTTGATTAATGCCTCACCTAGTATGAGTTTAATCCTTCAAATGGTATAAGACAGAGGGATCCTTTGTACGGAGGCCTTATCCAGACTAATTACCAATAGTATTAATAAGAAAAAAATCTCAGGGTTGATTGTTGCTATGGGTGCTCCTAGTATATCACATTCATTATTTGCAGATGAATGTATTATCTTCCTTAAAGCTACTTATAAAAATGCTTGTTGTCTGAAAGAAATTCGTAATAAATTTTATAGGTGGTCTGGGCAACTTATTAGTGATGGGAAATCAACTCTCCTTACTTCCGCCAATTTGGGAAGAAGCTTTATAAGAGGAATGGCAAATGCATTAAAGGTTTAGGTGGCTAAGGATCCAGGTAAGTATCCTGGTATCCCAATTCAATGGGGGAGAATAATCTCAAAGACTTACATTGAGCTTGCTAAAAAAATGGCTAGTAAAATGCAGGGATAGAAATCAAAAAATTTGAACTATGCGGGTAGGATTACTTTGATTAGGTCTGTCTTAGATCCTATATCTAACCATATTATGTCCTGACTTAAATTGCCAAAGAATTTGATTTTTACTCTTGATAGATACAAGAGAAATATTTTGGGGGGTGGTGATGAAGATAAAAAAAAAATCCATAATCTAGGATGGAATAAGGTGTGCAGACCATTGGAGGTTGGTGGGTTGGGTGTTAAAGATACGAAGTCTACCAATTTATCCTTGCTGTCTAAAACGACATGGGGAGTTTTTTCAAACTCTAATGCTGAGGTCATTGCTCTTCTCAAAGCCAAGTACCATGCTAATATTGATTTTTGGAGCTGTGAAACTAGAAATAGAAGCTATGTGAGTTGGAGGAGTATTATGAAAGGGAGAGATATTCTTAAGTTTTTTCTTAGATGGAGTATAGGTGGAGGTGAAAATGTTTCGTTATGGGATGACCCATGGTTAACTTATCTCCCTCTATCTTCCATAGATAATGTAACTAATAATCACATCCAAAATATTCTTTTGAAGGATATCATAGACCACGAGAACAAGACTTGGAAACTTAATGCTATAGATAATTACATTGATGAGAATGTTAGTGAGAACATTAGAGCTATTCCCATTGAGAGTGGCAATTGTGAGGATCAGTTGGTATGTCGTATGGAAATAATCGAGATGTTTCTGTTAGGAGGCTTACAACTATTTTATCTCCAATAAGATGGGCAATATGTTGCCTAATCATGATTGGAGATTTATGTGGAAGCTCAAATGTACACAGAAAATCAAACATTTTATTTGGCTTTTATGCCATAACAGACTGAATTTAAAAGAATCTATGTATCGTAAACATGTTGGGATGCATCCTGGTTGCTCTCTATGTAGTAGTGATTTTGAAACTGCTAACCACTTATTTTTTGGATGTAGGGATGTTTCTCCATTATGGAACAAGATCAGGGATTAGATTGGATTCCAGCTTGATATTGATTACTTGAATGCTACTTCTCTGAGAAATTATTACAGGTACAAAAGAAAGATAGGGGGTGGACTGGCAGCATATTTTCCCTCATATCCTAGGGTACATATGGATTGGAAGGAATGGATGGGTGTTCGATAATAAAGATTTTCAACCAACCAGAGCATTATCAAAAGAGATCAGGAATACTATGGAGTACTTATTTACGTGTGGCAGACTCAGAATTGGTTATAGTAAACTGAATTTCGATGGTGTGTCCAAAATTACAGAGGACGCTCGTATTGGTGGGGTTATTAGAGATGATTCTGGGGAGTTTCAAGCTTGTTTTGCGAAGCACATCTATAAAAACAATAATAATATTGTTGAAGCTTGGGCGATCAGAGATGGTATTATGTTGGCAAGGAGGCTGAGTATTACAAAGCTAGAAGTAGAAACCTACTTTACCTATGTTGTCAAACTATGCAATAAAGAAATCCCTGCTCCTTGGTGTATGCGTAGTTTGGTAAGAGATATAGAGGAGATGAAGACTCAATTTGAAGACATATAAATTAATCAACGGTATAAAGAATCAAACTATGTGGTGGATTATTTAGTAAAATATAGTGCTGCTAAAGGAATTGAAGGAGTTTGGTTGGCAAATCCTCCAAGAGAAGTTTTGCGATTGATGAATGAAGATCTTAATGGAACTAATCATTTTAGATTTATTTGTTTAAATAGTTAGTTGTTCGGTTACGTGGCTATGTATCAAAAATAAATAAATAATCAGATCACTATAAAACACAAAAACAAATTTATCCCTAAAAAATTGTACAGTGGTTTCAATTCAAACAAAGACAAAATCTAACCAGAGGGAGTCATCAAAATTTGGATCAACACTGAGAACAACACGGAAAATCTTGACTCTCTTCGTGCCCAAAAAGGTCTGCTTCCATATATTAAGATATAAGTTATGACACTGATACTGCAAATATTTGCTTCTAGAGTGTAGGATCTATGTAGAACTTCAGGTGTGATGTAGTATGCACTTCCAAAAATATTATTAAATCTTTCATCTGCAGAAAATCTTTGATTATATTAAGAGGGTGTGTGGATACATATTCAGAATTTTTTTTAACTTCTATAAAGAAAAATGTTAAAGTGTGTTTAGATACCAGAAGCAAAATTCGGAAGTAAAATTATTTTATTTTATTTTGTTTCTAGAACTCATTCTGAAATTCTATACCCAAACTAACTTCCGATTTTTCGAATTTCATAAGTCAAAAAGTAACTTCTGATTGTGTATCTAAAGTTTTTTTGTTTATGACTTCTAGAATTGACTTCTTCTTCTAGTATTCAAACTAGGGTTGTCAATGGGTCCGGGTCCTCTCGGGTACCACTGGACCTGAACGCGTACCCTACTTATAAAAGTCGGGTCCGTTTCCTAATTTAGTGGATCCGGAACCGGACCCGATTAAAAACCTAAATACCCATCGGATCCGGGTATTTAATGGGTCTTCTAAAATCAAATATAATTTTTAAAAAATTATTTATATTTTCTTGAAACGAATAGTTTTTCATATAAAGTTATTGTTACATGTAGGTAAATGTTCTAATTAAAGATTAAATCTATAAAAAAAAATCCAAGCAAAACTAGACGAAGTCTTTGAATTTTAGGTAAAACTAACAAACAAATGACAAATATTCTGGTACCCAATATCCGCGGATACCCGTCGAATAATACCCGTTATAACTCGTTAAGATTTCGGGTCCAACCGGGTAATATCTATAGGGTCTTAAGTTGCTAATGAGTCCAATTTTAGGACCCAGACTCAGATGCAATTCATCCGGTTCCAGTTCCGGATAATGGGTACCTATTGACAACCCTAATTTAAACACCCTATAAGGAAAATTGGTGTGTGTATCCTAATCAAAGAGCGGTCAAGATCGTCTAAAATTTTGGGCATAGAAATTATGCATTAGCCCAAATATATAACCAGCCTCGACTAACCCTAGATCTAACCACATATAATCCTAAGATGCAATGACCCAACTATATCTAATCCTAACCACACCATGACGGGTCGGAGACCCGATAATCCTGATTTGCTATGATCCAACTCTATATAACCTTAACCTAACAAGTTAGCATTACCAGGTTATGATAGTAGGCCTTGAATAACCCTAAAACCGGCTAACCTTGAAAAACCTTTTTCTTTTTTTGCCATTTATAAGATTTTGGAGGTGGCTCGACAATTCCATCATCGGTTTTTTGTCGTATGTAGATTTCATACCGCTTCGGGTCCTATTCCTAACTAGAAAATTTCCTCGTGGAACAATGAACATTATATAGTAAACAATAATTTTTGTTTTATTATTATAGAACAGGTGACTAAATATATTATATATTTTTACTTTTTTATGAAGCAAAATATGTAATAAGATTAAAGAGAGATTACACGTAGGTATGTCGTATTTCTTGAATCTTCTAATACAAACCGTGTAAAAAAATCAGGAATCATATACTCCTAAATGAGTCTTCCAATACAAACCGTGTGAAAAAATCAGGAATCATATACTCCCAAATAGTTGTATGGTGATTTCTTTGTTGGCTCCTTCGGCTGCATCGTTTGCAAGAGCATCAGCTTGATTAGCCTTTAGATATTTATGTTGTATGAAGTGATGCTGGATGATTTGGAGCAGATTTTGGATCTCACTTATCATATCATGTAGATACCATGGCGCCTCATACCTGTTGTTGATATAGTTGACTAGGTTCAAGGAGTCTGACTCGATACACATTTTTATCCAATTTTTTGTTGACGTTGTTCGAAGTGCTATAAGCGTTGTCCAAGTTTCCTCTACTAAAACAGTTATGATATCTACCCATGGATACATCCCTTTTTTTTTCTCTTTTTTTTTATAATTCGTCCCAGAGGCTAATCCAAAAGAAGGGATTATTTATGTGACAATAAACTTAATTTTAGAACTTAAATATCATTACTCAGTAAATTTACGATTCTCCTAATTGAAGAGATACTTTTTGTACCACATTGATGATATCAATGACTGAACTATATGTGATCTTAGGTTTTGCTGAACCCTACGGTAGTCTAACGAAATCATCATATGCTAATGAATTTCTTTCTTTTTAGCTATAAAATGGAGAAAGGGTTTTGATTCGTTCGAACACCTTCCTTGTCCCACCAGATTAATTTGTTTTCCTTTGGGCCCGGGCAGCTGGAATGAGATATACAGACATCATTGCATTTCTTAACTTTCTCTAATGAATTATATATCATTATTCATCTAATCACATAAAATTATGGATCAAGATAGGGAAATCAATTGAGAGCATCTTTAGGGAATGAACTTTCTTACAACATGTTAGACTTTTGCTTTGTTTCTTCATCTACATTTCCTCCTCGGCTCCTCCTACATCCTACTCCTAAGACTAGTTTTTCGAATGAGGTCGATCTCAGTATCAAATGTAACACAAAAGGGAAAAGATAAGGTAAAAACA
Organism: Papaver californicum; assembly: GCA_023531435.1. Lineage (NCBI taxonomy): Eukaryota > Viridiplantae > Streptophyta > Magnoliopsida > Ranunculales > Papaveraceae > Papaver > Papaver californicum. The sequence goes on from JAJJMC010005141.1 coordinate 4,702,030, forward strand.
AAAGAAAATTGGATACAATATAGTACTCCAACTTCAATCTAATGGAAGTTTGAAGTTCAATATGAATCTTAATCTTGCATCATAATTATATCGACCATCATCAACACTTAAATGTTCTCATGTTATACCTGGTGGACTAATTACGTATACTTTTTTCTTTAAATTCATATTACAAATGATTTGAGAGTAGAATTGGGTCTCCGTTTTAAAAAGTTTTTGTATAAATAGCTTTATGTTGATGACTATTAAGATTGCATGATTAGTTATGCATTTTTAGTCCTCATGTTCATCTTATTAGGGTATGAACAAGGGATAAATCTTCGATACCTACCCATAAAGAAGACAGTAATATAAATGCCCAAAATGTAGCTTTAACTTGAAATATGCTCATTTAGTCATTTACAAATTACATATATTTGCTAGTGGCATGGTAGTTGTCAGGTTGGGAGTCATAATTGTACCTCAAAGGGCTATTTGTTTTACTAAAGCCATGAGAGGCAGTTGTCCCTTATGACTTTAGATAGATCCGTCACTGGTGGTTATAAATTCTCTTCGACTCTGTTATTATAATATTAGAGTGCCTCTATGTATAAATGATTAATGGTTAATAGTTGTTTGAGTTACAAAAAAAAAAAAAAAAGGTAGCTGGTAGTCCATAAAATAAAAGGTTAAAGTTAAAGCTGATGATCATGTATGTTTCACCTAAAAAACAGAAACAGAATAAGTTGGAAAATGAGGTTGCATGCAAATTCAACATGATATTGCTATCTAGCTAGGCTAACACTGATAATACTCAATTGACACTATTCTTGGAGCAACTACTTAGTTGCGGGACCCCAGGGAGCTCACCAAGATTGCTAATAGCAATACGAATACTGTTTATTTGGAGGTGTACCAATTTCATGTATGATAAAATATTATTTATTTTCGAAGGTACCTTCCCAAATAATTTGATATCGTTTATTAGAGTTGTCGACGGTACTTAACGGAATGAATAATGGATGTTTGGTATCTAAATTCTTCAATTTTTATTGGATATCCGTATCCGATTATTATCCGATAAATAATAGAAACT